>JAANSK020299123.1:0-10105 GCA_011763485.2 Isoetes engelmannii
AGAGGGAGTCCACTACAAGGATATACCCGCACCCATAGGTACCCTTTGCGTCTGTCTATCTTGTGCAGGAAGACGGATTGAGCCAAACTTGTCCGGTAATAACATGTGATCCCACCATGCCCTCTCTTTCCTGTGCAGTCATTGAAGACTGAGAATTTTTGTTAATCCAGAAGATCAAGTAACAGGTGATCTGCATGCTCCCATGTCTCCATGCGGAAGATGAGATCCATATTGGCAGCATTAGAGTTTAGACCATCACCTTTCTGCCCTGGGAAAGCCCAACAATTCTAGGAGACCACCCCGAGGCACATTTTCTATTTGGTAGCAGTAGTTGTGTGTGTGGGCAGATTTGCAGGGAAAGAGCAAGAAGCAGACGGAATAGTGGCCAACAGAAATCAATATCAAAAGAACTTCTACTACAGAAAACATCAAATGTAACAGGTTTGCATTAACCTTATTTAATTTACGAAAAAGTAATGCAACATGTCTCAACAGAACTAAAGCCCATGAACAATAAATTGTTAGAATTTATAGGAGTGCAAGAGCAAAAAGTTAGGAATTTTGCTAAAGTCTATGAAGAATGAACCCCGGCCCCCAGGGAATTCACCGTTTATCGGCGTATAACCCATGAGAGTTCAACGAAGGGGGTTTTTGGGATCATTTTTGTACGTATATTTAAGGTTTAGGGGCGTTTTTAAGCACTGCTTCAGTGCAAATTTTATACACAGAGGGCTCAAATTGCCTTTCAAAAATGTGTATACAAGAGGGGTTTTTGCTATCCTACGGACGCAGATGCCATACCCCCTTTATGTATAAGTCCATCCCCGAGGGAACGAACATCTTACAATTTCCAAGAATGCCAGAACAAGCCATTATGAAATAGCATCCCTACAAACAACCAAGAACTTTGGCACATGTGTTTTGCATGTACGTGAGGATGAAGGAAGGAAGGAAGTATATTTTAACGTCGTAGCACTAGCCAACGTCCTAAGGACATACGACGGCACATGGCATGTTCTTGCAATCCCCCTTCAAGGAGCACCGCCCCCTACAAGTATACCCAAATAACTTGCAATTAGGAAGTCACACACTCAAATAAAAAAAGGGAATCATAATAATTGCACGAAAACACAGAGGGCTGTTAACAGTCCCAGTCCATAAGGTTTGCAAATGTTTTTTACAAAATTCTGGTTGGATTCAAAATAGGAGATTTTTGTGGCAAACCATTGTAAGACCATTGCTTGGTTGTATATCCAAGCCACTAAACAAGGAAAAGGTGCTATAAAACCCTCAAAAAAGCTCTCACGAATCTGCAACTTCCAGAATCCACAGCTATGGCTGGCAGCGGAAGCTTGGCTTTCTTGGAGAGATGGTGGCCCATATGAGCCTCGCATTCGGGAGAGAGTATCCTAGTCGACTTGGGCTCCATTATCCGCGTCGAATGTGTTCCTCCACTTTCGTGCGCTGCTTCAGCTTTGTTCACTGCAAGGAAGATCTTTTCTGGTAGGATTTCCGGATTTCCAAGTCTTTAAGCTTCATCTTCTCTAGATTACTGTGTTTTGTTTTGTATATATCCTTGTGGCTCCTGCAGATACTAGATTTTTGGGCATTGTGCCTTCTGGGAATTTTGGATATCTGATGTATTAAACTGTGCCAGTCCATTAGTTCTAAGCATAGTTGGGAGTAACGAGTTATGAGTTACCTAACACATAACGCGAAAATCACGTATAACTAGTTATGAGCAACAGTCATAACGAGTTATTTTTTTGCCAAAAAAAAAGTTTCGAATTTTAACAATTTGAAACTTGCTATTGGTTAATTCGAGTACGCTGAGTTCAAATATGCAATCAGAATTCTCAAAAACCTACTCTAACCTACTAAAACTCCATTTTAGTACTCAAACCTGTAGTGCGCGTAGCCTTGCAGAATTCCTTTCATGTCTTTGAATGTCCATTGCTTAACCTGCAATAAAAGTGCACCTCTGACAACATTTTTACTTCAAATAGCAACAAAAGAGCACCATAAAAATATATTACATGAACTTAACTGTTATTGCGAGTAATCAAAAAACATACATTGTCTTGGAAATCATAGATTACCACAGTAAACAAAGATACAAAGCGCTAACATAAAGAAAATAGATGTCTTTCTGGAAAATAGCATAAGGATGTAGATTTTTGTCTTCCAAAACTTCAAGCTTCATGTTCCTCCTGCAAGAAAGAATCGAACTCTACAATTAGCAAATGCACATTATAAATCTAAAATCTGAAAATCAGAAATTCTACTTCTATTCTATGGTCTTCTACTTCTGAAAATCAGAAATTCTACTTCTATTCTATGGTCTTCTACACAATGCTGAAGCAAATGGGAAATAAAAATCCTAACCAGAAATGAATACAATGCTGAAGCTTATAAATGAAAATCCTTGTTATCAGAAGAAAAGCAAAATGGAAGAGCATTCTTGGAAAATGGAAGAAAATGGAAAGCTAATCTTGGAAAAGAAAAAACAAGCCTATTATTAACAAGCAATCTTTCTTCCATCCTTGCTTATCTTGGAAGAGCAATAATAAGCTTCTATCAGAGCTGCAGAAACAGAAAGGAAAAAATATTCTTATCTAAGGAATAGTAGCAGCAGACTTACCCGGCACCGGCGTGAGTGATTGAATCGATTCAAAGTCGAACCAGCAGGATTTGGGTCGCAGGGACGCAGGCGCAGGTCGCCGGAGGCCGCAGCACAGAAAGAAAGAACCGTGGGAAAAATTTTGGGGAAAAAAAAATACCTCTGTTTTTTTTTTTTTGGCAAAAATAATATACGTTATTCTACGTTAGCCAAAAAAATCACGTATAACGCGTTATGCTTTTGGGCATAACGCGAGATCTGCTAACCATGGTTCTAAGATGGCTCTGGAAGTGGATATTTTGTTTGAGATAGTTTTGGATGCATTTTGAGAAGAAGAGGGTGTTAATTGGTATACGGATTTTGACTTTTCGTTCTTAAATACAATATCTTCTCCATTTTAGAAGCTTTCGGAGTCTTTTGAATCCTCAAAAATCTAATACTGAGCCAAGAGCATGGGGAAATTTGGAGCTTCATTGACATTTATACATTTTCTTGACGAGTTCCTTAGGTACAGATATAGATACAGCATTTTAACGTCCTAAGAAACCACAGAGGGCCATGGGACGGAACAAATCCAAGGATATAAGACCGAATAAAACCAGAGGACTAAGCCTCAATACAAAACATGGAAGAAAATAACAAGAACATAAAACATAAAGCATAAAAGAGATATGCTGGAGGCACTAGAGATAACCCAACTAGAGGGGTTCTGAGGCCAGAGTGTCAGAGCCTTCTTCTGCCAAAGATTTTGAAGCTAAGGAGGACATTCTGACTACTTCTTGTAACATAAGTGAAATACCTATCTACCCAAGCTTCCAAGGCCATGGATGGCCAGAGGCTGGCCCCCTCTCATGGCATTCAATTTAGCAGATGACATACTTTGTCAAGGAGTTCATGAAATATCAGATATTATAACGGTAAAGAAATGAATATGGTTCGAAAATAGGGGAGTCCTCCCCTAAAAATCCGTCCATTTCTCAAAAATTCCGAATATCCTAAAACAATTCCGACAATTTTCCGGCAAGAAAACCAAAAAATTTCGGCAAAATACATTAGAAAATGCAATAATATATGTTTTTTACGGTAACCTCAAATACCAAGTGGCATTTTTACTGGTTACACTTTTTGCTATTTTCGAGCTTTGGAAATGAACTTGATATATTTTGCACCAAAGTCTGTTTGCATGTAGAAAGCATTTTCATAGCCTCAATTAGAAAATGCATTGACATGTGTATAAAATGCAATGCTTAGAAAATGCTAATTGAGTAGTTTATAGGTTTTTTCCACAAGATATCATGCCATGGAATTCAATCTCAGGGATTATTGCTGGTAGCCTAACCAAACAAGCAACATATGTGCCAATGTTTTTTAATATGGGACAAGCAACATACATGCATGCAATTGTTTTAAACTTTGAATGTGTTGGATGTCTTTGTGAGCAGTGCCGTTATGCTTGGATGTGAATTGGATATCTTTGTGAGCAGTGCTCTTATGCTCGGATGTGAACTGGATGTCTTTTGTGAGTGTTCTTATGCTCGGATGTGAACTGGATGTCATTTGTGAGCAGTATTATTGTTGATATTTATTAGATGTGACATCATAGATAATGTCTGCAAGTTGTTCAATACCTTGCTTATAACAAATCTTATATATGATTTCAGCTTTCTTACATCACCATGAATATAGATTAGCCATAAGACATTTTGGTCATATGCAGAAAGCGCTTTATGTGTAAGATGGTATATCCTAGTAAGACAGACTGTGATGTATGTCTGTCAGATCTACGGCCCAGATTCTTCTAATGTCCCTTTGCCTTCATCGACAACACAAATTATGCCACGTGGCATATATCTCTAGAATATTAGAATGAAGGGGCACGTTTTGTTTTTTTGAATGTAAATTACCACATCATGTTCGTGTTTGTGATACGAAGAGCGCTTAAATTTAAATACAAAGGGACATCCTAGGGGAAGCCGGGCCGCATTCAGAACCATCTCGAACCGAGAAGATGATTTATTTGGCTTTCAATCCGGTGCTGGGCGTGGCCAAACCGCATTTCAGTCTGGCCTTTCTAATAAAAGGAAACATGTGATGCAGAACATGAGAACTCCGGCAAGAACATGCATTGGTAATGGCTTTGTCATTTTTGCTTTGATGGAAACAGTGAAGAACAGGGAAGAACAAATGACAGAGGGGCCGTTGTATGAGACATCCCCAGCCACAGCTCCATAGCTGCACCATATCAAAAGCAGGTAATATTTTGTTGCGTACGAAGGTAATATCATATTGTTTTTTAGAATCAATAATGCATGATGCTGTAATAGTTTCAGAAGCTTTAAAATAACAGTCTCTCTCTCCTTTTCTATTTTTACTTTAAAAACAGATTAACCTTGATATTTTGTAGGACCATCTCTTGGTTTATCCTTGTATTATTGTTTAAATTTTAAGGAAATATTATAACTGTGGCATTTCGCAACTTTGTTGGCAAGTTGAGGCAGAATTGGAAGATAAAACTTGAGGGCTAAAATACAAACATACCAAAGCCTTTTAGCTTTTATTTAAAACTGAAAACAGCTTAAACAGACCAGACACTGCATAGTAAAAGGCTCACTTATACAAGCTAGAAACTGATGCAGCTAAGCTTCTTCCAGACGAGTGCCTAAGTAAGCAACCTTAACATTGATGTTGCCAAGAGCTCCTGATGTAGACCAGTCAGAAATGTCGACGATCACGTCGTCAGAGAAGGTCTTCTTGCTGACCTTGTTTTTGCCGGACCAAGGGCAATCGAAATAAATCTCCACAAGCTTCTTGGCGCTATCGACATGGTAGAGCTCAAAGGTGCCTTCGGTGCCGCTGGGAGAGTTTTCTCGGCCAGAGGCAGCTACTATGCCCGCTGGACCGCCGTTTTTTATCTCCACGCCGTTCACTGTGCCCAGCTCCTTGTCTTGATGTGGGTAGTCATACCATTTTCCCCAAGGCAGATTTGCATTCACCACTCGGATAGACCCAGACCCTATGTAAGTTATATGGAAAGCAACCCACTGTTTATATGCAAACGGTTCTGGCTCGTCCCCTGCATCATAACAAATTTCCTTCATTAATATTCCAATTCTAATGCTTTTAGCTAGATTCTGAAATCGCTTACTTACCTTCCTTTTCCAGGGATTTGGCGCCGTAGCTTGGCACCAAAGCTGCCATTAGAATGAGAAGCATTACAAGCTTGGACACGAGCGCCATTGTGGATCAGATTCAGAACAGATTCAGAAGTAAGTAAGTAGACTCGTAAGGACCTATTTATAAGCCTTGAGCTTGCCATTTTTTAAGCCCCCAGGAAGAAAATGAACGCTGCTACTGTACATTTGTAGGGGCATATTCACTCAGATACCTGTACGTTGTCTTATCAGAAATGGATGTTAGGACTGCACACACTTGTGCCTATGCATGTTATGCCTATACATGCTATGCATGTTAGACAGATGCGTATATAGACTGCTACATATTGTACGAAGCATTCTGATACACGCATTTGCTATCCATCTAGTTTATCTATTTGTTTGTTTTTATAATGCTTTGGCTAAGAAATACAGGAGAGTCAGCTTATGTCTCTTTACAGGAAAAATCTTTACAGGAGAGTCAGCTTATGTCTCTTTACAGGAAAAATCTTTACAGGAGAGTCAGCTTATGTCTCTTTACAGGAAAAATCTTTACAGGAGAGGCATTCATGAATAAAATGACATTATTTTATTGTGGCAAAGGCAGCCAGCATAATTAAAAGAATAAAAAACAAGACCAATGAAATATATTTGCTTCTAAATACTTCACATTTATAGTTCAGTTATAGCATTTTGGGATGGATAGACCTGCAAAGCAACTAATACTAATGATGTACATCGTAAAAACACATGCATCATATTCTGTCTGCATTACTGGTGTAGGAGTAATTGGTCTCTTATAGACAGCTTGAATTCTCAAAAAGTTAATTTTGCGCAATGATGTGTTATTTAGTCATGTCTTTGACGATTTATGCTGAATATCTTGTATCACTTCTTATTATGGCGAAACAAAAAGTTCTGGCTAGATTCCTCGTTCGTGCAGATCAAATTTGAAGCAGACAGGATTTGGCATTTGTAGATGCGTTAGCTCGTATTCGTTTCCATGATCCATTTTCATGAACCCTGTAACATTGATGCTGCATTTGTGCAGTATCAGGATGGTGGAGAAGATCACGGATCAGACTTGGAGCGGATCAAATTTGAAGCAGACAGGATTTGCCATGTATAGATGCGTTAGTTTGTATTCGTTTATCCATGACCCATTTTTATGAACCCTAATATCTTAAAACATTGATGCTGTGTTTGATCTCAGTTTCATTAAGATGCTACATTGACACGATTGTATTAGCTTCTCCGATATTAATTCTGGATATTGGGTTCAAATCTACAGCATTGAATTTTGGTCTTGATATACTCCCACTATTATTTCTTGATATCCTATATTATAAGATTACTAAAAAAAGTGCCCAGCGTTGATTTACAGCGTCGATCTCTCTATCTGTCACACCGCAAGTCATCCGCTCTCTCTGTCCACATGTTTTTTTTCCCTAAGCCACGTCACATTTTTTTATGCCACGTCACCAAATCAAGCGACATATTTTTATATGTATTAGATATTATATATATAGATATGATGTAAGTGTTGAATCGACCCTGATTTGGACGGTCCAGATTTAACTTAAAACTTGACGGCTCAGATAGCCCACGGTTTTTTCCCCATTTTCCTTTTCATATTATTTAATAACATGTGGATGAACTACTTCTGTAAGAGGTCTTAGAAGACATCCAATCTCCTCAAGTGAAGAAGAAATTTGTTTCATTGTTCCATCAGCGTGGAAATGTTCCATATTAACAACTGAGGTAGACAAATTCCACAAAAGTGCGGCTAATAGCAACTTTTTGTCTTTCTCAACTGTGTGGTTATCTCTAGCGTGAATATAAGAACTGTTTAATATGATGCTGATAGACTCAATGTGAGTTACCACTACCATAACTACCATCTCCTCAGAAGCAGCACAACACATAATTTGTTCTAATATTTTATAAAATGGGAACCAAATTTATAATGCTCCTGAAATCTCTATTATCAACAGATGTGTTACTAGAATGATTGGCCTTCACATTACTATTTTATTCAAGAAAGGTACACCGATTCCTAGCTGTGTCACATAACATCTTAAGGAACAATCTCCAAATTGTCACCTGCAAGACAAAAACATCTGGAGATGTATAGATAAGATAAGATAAGATAAGATAAGATAGTATTTTTAACGTCGCACCACAAAGGCAGCATCCAATTGGACATGCGACGGGCAGTACAAAAGGGACCGAAGTCCTTAAAACTGAACAAAAGAGGGACCGAAGTCCTTAAACAAAGCAAAAGAAGGACCGAAGTCCCGGAATAACAAACATCAAACTTTTATGCTGATATACATGTTTCTAGTTTTCTATTATCTGTTATCTATTATGTGTCTAAGAATACCCCAGCCATGGATCATTAGGCCACTGGTCACGAATGATGGTAGCCCCTCCCCTATACACCGCCCATTTTCGTTGTGATCTCGCTTCCCGCACTTCGCGAAGCTCCTCCCTTCGGCAACTCAGCTGGATTAGCGTAAGGTCTTCCTGTACTGAGAAACTGGTATTCCGAAGATGTCTACCATGCTGGAGCACATGTAATTTGTCTTGCCGTGCACGAAAGCGGACCAAAATATGGCGTGGATGGTCTGGCCGCTGTATGCCGACCCTGTATGCTGCCTCTATTCCTGGGCATGCAATATGCATAGTGTTTATGAAAAAACGCTCAGCCTCCTCTACATCTGATCCACTACTGGACTCAGTCAGTCCTACAATCCGCAAATTCAGAGCCCTGTCCTCCAAATTCTCACTATGCTCTGGACACTGTGTGTGGGAACTCTGCTGGTATGGAGGTCTCTGCTGGCTCTGTCTGTGTGGCAATTTTCGTATAGGATGGGGCCGCAGTCTAAGTTGTTGGCTCTGTCTGTGTGGCAATCTCCGTATAGCATGGGACCGCAGTCTGTGTGGCTGCGTCCAGAAATTCTTTGACCAGAGGAGCCCGTGAACTCAATATAGAGGAATAGAGCTCTGTCAGATATGCATATAAGGCAGTTCGGTCGATAAGAGCACGGTCCCCTTCGAATTCAACCTGCTTCCAGAAATAATTGACAGCTTCCTGGTTAGGCAATCGCGTCTCCAGTTCTTGTACCTGGAAAACCGCTTCTTGGTTTGCAGCCTCAATTTTGGCCTAGCTGGTTGCAGACCTTGCCCGTTTCCGGGCCTGGTCTCGCTCTGCTCTAGCTATAGATACAACACTGTGATGCCGCCGAATCCTGGATAGTGTGCTGCTGCTGAAGGGGACTTCAACTAAAGTAATTGTGTATAATAGGAAATAATATCTATGCCCCTTTAGGATGCAGGAAGGAGAGATTGGATGTTGCGCCCCTGCTGAAGCAAGATGAACAAGAAATAAATCGACACATCAGAAATACCTTTAAGCACACCCCTGAAATCCTAGATTGGCTGCCCGATCGGGCCAGCCGAATCCTAGATTGGCTGTCCGATGTGAAGCCAAATCCGGCTTCTGCTGTTGAATCGATGCACTGAGGATGAAACCGATCCTGGGCGAGGGCTTCCACTTTTGTTAGGCGCATTGAGGAATTATATTCCTAATCAAATGCATAAAGAATGGCATTTCCTTCAACAAAGTAGTTTCTAATTTTAACCTATTTTCTGAACATGCATGCATGCAAATGGAGCGCATGATCTAACATTTTAGCCTCATTGGAGAAAAGAAAGGCCACGTTGATGCATGTTCAACTCTAATTTCAAAGTTTCAGCTAGACCTTAATAGCATCCCTTGTTATATACACAACATTTCCATAGATAAAACTATGCAAAGATACAGAAAACCAGTTAGGTAATGGTTGCAAAGGGACAGAAAAAACGTAAGTGCTTTGAAAAATGAGAGGCGTACCACTGCAGCAATCATATCCTAAACCTGCCTTGAACTTGTTGTGGCTCAACGACTAAGAACCATATGTTCTAAGAAGTCTAGAAGCTGTTATAGGCTCTAGAACATCCACTACGATCTGTACTCAGTGTAATGAAGATCATTAGAAAGAGATTGTTTCAAAGAAAGATCTAGCCTAAATCAAGATCTGATAAGTACTTGTGATATGAAGATGAGCACAGGGGAGCTGTCCACATCGAATGGGTTGGAGTAGATCCATGCCTACTAGCTCTTTGTTGCATTGGTGCCTGACTTACACCTTTTTATTCTTCCAATCCAACCCTCAAGACCCTCTTGATGCTCTCCACAACATTTTTTTCTTTTTGGTTGAAAGATTAATATGTATTGAAGCACTTCCTACTATGTCAAACTTGTGCAAAGAAGACTCTCCCTAGTTGATGG
>JAANSK020299134.1:0-10105 GCA_011763485.2 Isoetes engelmannii
GGCCTTACCTGGTTGAAGGAAGGTGATACAAGCTCGTCTGTATTCTTTCGTGCAGCAAGGCAGAGGCGCTATACGGCATCTATAGCATCTCTTGCCTTGCCGGACGGCCGGGTGTTGGAGGATCCTGTTGAGTTGCGGCAGTATGTGCACGCTCATTTCTCGGGGTTTTTTGCGTAGCGTGCACTCCCTTATGAGCAGGAGATGCAGGAGCTTGTTTTGGTAGTTGTCAAGCCTTCCATCTCACCTCGTCGGCGGGAGAGTTTGGAGCAGCAGCGCTCGCGAGAGGATCTTGCTGAGGCATGTATGTGCATGGCCAAAGATAACTGCCCGGGGTTGGATGGCATTCCTGTGGAGTTCTTCCAAACTTACTAGGAGTGGGATGGTGAGTCGGTATACCAGGTCTATCTCGAGCTGCTATAGTCCTCGCAACTCGACCGGATCTTGAATACTGCGTGTATTTATCTCATCCCTAAGGTGAAGCAGCCCTCTACCATCAGTGACTGGAGGCCGATTTCCCTGTTGTCTTCTGTATACAAGATCATTGCGAAGGCACTAGCAGAGAAGCTGAAGCCAGTATTGTCTTCCGCCATTAGCAGGGTGCAGTCTGGGTTTGCCTTGGGAGGAACATTTTGACCAATGAGGCGGCCGCCTATGAAGGCCTGTATTGAGCTAGGAGGACAGGACATCGTATTGCCTACCTGAAGTTGGATTTTGCCAAGGCATACGACAGTATTCGCTGGGAGTTTCTGTTTGCCATGATGCTGGCATTGAGTTGTGGCCCAAAGTTCACAGAGTTGGTTATGAAGTTGCATAGGTCGGCTCCTGCTACCGTGGTGTGCCAGGGGGAGCCCTCGGCCTTCTTCTCTTTGGGCAGAGGGGTGCGTCAGGAGTGTCCTCTAGCACCGTTCTTGTTCACAATTGTGGCAGAGGCCTTGTCCCAGTTGCTTCTGGCCGCTGTGGAGGACGGCGTTGTAGATGAGCTCCAGATGCAGGATGGGAGCCAGCAGATCATCAATCAGTTCGTTGATGATACCTTCCTCTTTCTGGTGTCAGAGGAAAGGAATTTACGGAATGTGAAGGGCTTGTTCGACACCTTTTCTCTAGCCTCGGGCATTCTCTTGAATTGGGGTAAGTGTTCTGCATTGTGGGCATTGTTGTCCCCGCCACCCCTTGCCTGGCTCTTTTTCCATGGAAGGTCCTCCCAGGCACGACGTGTATGAAGTTGCTGGGTATTCCCTTTGGAGGGGATATCTCCATAGGGCGGGTATGGGATGAGATTCTGTAGGAGCTGCAGAAGCATCTCAATTGGTGGAAGGGCAGTAAGCTGTCCATGGCAGGGAGAATCACGGTAGCCAAGTCAGTGCTTTGTAGCATGCATGTATACACGACATCTGCTATGCTATGCAGGCGTTGGACAGGATGGTCCGGAATTTTGTGTGGGGTGGGGATGATGAGGGGGCGGTGGTTAAGGTGGCGTGGTGGAAGTGTCTCCGCCCCCGGGAGGATGGAGGATTGGCCATCTTGGATTTGGCATTGCACAGCAAGGTGTTGGTCTCCAAGTTTGTGTGGAGTATTTTGCAGGAGGGAGCATCCTCACCTGGTTCGGTACTGCTGTTGCAGTCCCTCCGCCAATGTGTGGCATTTGGGAAGCCTACGGTGCATGTGGAGTTGCCATGGGCGTTATTGTATGGTCTTAAGCCTTTCTGGCATGCATCCCCCTTCCTTATCGGGGTGTTGCGGGCATGGGAGCATGTGCGGGTGTTGTTCCAGTTGGATCCTGCCACGGCGTTCCACCACTCCTTGCCCTTCTTGTGGGTTCCTTTGCCTCCGGCACAGTTGCCTTTGGCTGCCACTGTTCATGCTCGGACGCAGGCCCGCTAGAGGCGGGCTGGGGTGCTCACCCTGGAGGACTGGTATTGGGGTGGTCAGGTTGCATCATGGGCATTCTTCCGAGCCCGGTTTTGCCCGAGAGCTAGTGACCAGACTATTTGGGAGCATGTGGCCCGTTGCATTCCTTTGCACATACCTGTACTGCTTCAGGGTGACGTGGTAGTGCAGGTTTGGAAGGTGCATCCTGAGGTTGATGTTGCATGCTTTGTGCGGTCTTCCTACCGTACGTTGGTCATCTATGACACTTTGCCTCCATCAAGCAAGTGGCCTCTGCAGCTTCCGGGATCTCGCTGGCACTCTGTTTGGGTTTGGACATGGAGTACCCTCCCTCCACCAAAGGTCAGGGTGCTCCTATGGCAGGTGGTGCACCGGTGTATCGGGGTGAACGCCCGGGTGAGCAGGTTTTGGCCAGGGGTGAGACCTATGTGCCCGTGTTGTGGTATTTATCCCGAGACAGTGGAGCATTGTCTGGTCCTCTGCCCTCACCTACAGGCAGCTTGGGACTGGGTTCGGGCCGAGTTTCGGGTTCGGCTGACCAGCCAGCAGTTGCTGCTGCACTTGTATCCAGGTGGTTGGTCCCTTTCGAGGAAGCAAGCCTTATTTATGTGTGGCCTGGTTAGTATGGCTGATCTGGAAGCAGAGGCGGCTGTGGATTTTTTAGGGGGTCCAGCAGCCTTCAGCCTCCTTGATTCCCCGTCTGAGGTACAAGTTGTTTCAGAATTTCCAGGTGTTTCTGGGGTTGGCAGAGCAGAAGTTCACCATTTGGCGAACCTTCCTGGGGATAGTGGATGACGATGGACGCTTCGTTCAGTTGTAGTTGAGAGGTTGATAGAGTGGCGGGGTATCGCTGCCTCTTCGGGGCAGCTGCTTTTTCTCCTCACTCACTTTATATCATTATTATTCTTTTAATATGATGACATCAGTTCTTCAAAAAAAGAAAAGAAAGGGAGGATTGATGCCAGTGATGAAGGAAATGATAAATTTACTTGTCTTGGTTGCAAATTAGGTAAGCACACTAGATTGGTATTTGGGAAATCAAATAAACGAGCTAAAGGTATTTTGGATCTCGTACACACTGATATTTGTGGCCCTTTGAACGTCAGGAGCTTGCACGGAAGAAGGTACTTCATGACCTTTTATGATGATTATTCTAGGAAGGCTAAGGTTTACATGTTTGGATTCAAGAATCAAGCATTCAACGCATTTAAAATGTACAAAGCTGAAATGGAGAGGGAAACCAGTAGGAAATTGAAGTGCTTAAGGTCTGATCGCGGAGTTGAATACGTTTCAGGTGAGTTTAAGCAATATTGTTTAAGGAAGGGGATCAAAAGACAACTGACGTGCAGATATTCACCTCAACAAAATGGAGTGGCAGAGCGGAAAAATAGGACCATTTTGGATGTAACAAGGGCTATGCTCAAACATACAAGTTTGCCTAACTTTCTATGGGAGGAAGCCGTTCAAACAGCTGTTTACATTCAAAATAAAATTCCCTTAGCCAGCATAGCAGGTAAAATTCCAAAGGAGATGTGTAATGGAAGGAAAATAACATATGATAGGTTTAGAGCATATGGGTGTATTGCATTTGCTCAGGTTCCTGCAGAGCTAAGACAGAAGTTAGACAATATCAAGTGTTTTTTGAGATTCAAAGGCATACAAGCTGTATGAACCTGAAAAGAAAAGATTGATCATTGACCGAGATGTTAGCTTTGATGAAAACATTCTGTACAAAGCTAGAGGCACACTAGATAGGAATGTTGATGGCAAGATCAACAATAGAGCTGAAATCCCCACAACGGATGATCCAAAAGAAGGCAAGAGCACAATTATGGACACAGATGACGAAGAGATTGTTGAGCAGGAACCTCAGGAGGATATTGAACAGGAACGTTATGAGAAGGATGTGCCTCAGGAGACATAACAAACTGGTACTGCAGCAGCCGCTACTGGTGAAACGCTAGGTGAACACCAAGGTGTGAGGAAGAAAAGGCTGACTGAAGTGGAGAAACTGAAACAAGGGATGAATCTTGACATAACCATGGTAGAGAAGAATGAGGAAGGAGTAGAAGGCTGCAAGATGAGGAAATAGAAAAAGTGATGGCAATACTTGAACCAGAGATACCACAGACGTTTGAAGAAGCCATTGCTTGTGAACATGCAGATAAATGGAAGAATGCCATGTTGGAAGAGATCTAGTCATTTAGAAGAACTAAAACGTATGAGCTCGTTGATAAGCCTCAAGGTAAAAATATTATTGGAAGCAAGTGGATATATAAATTGAAAGCTGGAAGTAATGGAGGAAAGAAATTTAAAGCTAGGCTGGTGGCACAAGGCTTTACACAGAAAAGAGGAATTGATTTCGAAGATACTTTCTCCCTTCTTGTCAAACTTACAAGTATCAGAACCGTGTTGGCATATGCAAATGCTCATGACTTTGAAATACACCACATGGATGTCAAAACTGCATTCCTAAACGCCAAACTAGAGGAAGAGATCTTTACGAAACCAGCTCAGGGCTTTGAAATGGACAAGGAAAAGGTTTGGAAGTTAGAAAGGGTAGTTTACGGTCTAAGGCAATCTCCACGGCAGTGGTATTTATGCATGGATAATTTTTGAAGGAGCATGGATTCGTGAAACTCCAAAATGAAGGGAATTTATATAAATTTCAGCAAGGAGATGACTTTTGCATCATTGCACTATACGTGGATGATTGCATAATGGTAGCTAACAAAATGGAATGCTTGAACTGTTGTAAAAAAATATTACGTGATAAATTTGAAATGACTGATCTCGGTGTGTTGCAGAAGTTCCTGGGTATAGAAGGGACCAGAGACAGAAGGAAAAGGATTCTTACCTTGACACAAAAGGCAAACATTCAAGGTATGTTAAGACGTTTTGGAATGCAGTCATGCAAGGAGGTAAATACTCCTTTAGTATAACTTAGTGCACAATCATGTCCAGTTGCTAGTTGCTGACACAGCAAAACAGGAAATGGCCAGGGTGCCATATCGAGAATTAGTTGGATGCTTGTTGTATGTTTCCAATTGCACCAGACTAGATATCTCATTTGGAGTTAATCTGCTCAGTAGATTTATGAATAATCCAAGCAAGGAGCATTGGCAAGCAGCAAAAAGAATTCTAAGATTTTTAAAAGGCACATAAAATCACGGCATCACATACAGTAATAACAACATGACTCTTGTAGCCTATTCAGATGCTGATTGGGCTGGAGATGTGGACACAAGAAAATCAACTTCTGGTTACACTTGATGTTAGGAGGAGGATCAATCTCTTGGAGAAGCAAAAAACAAGGGAGCATAGCAATGTCAACATCTGAGACCGAGTAGAGAGATGCATCACTGGCTTCCAGAGAGATTATTTGGGTCAGGAGATTGCTCACTGAGTTACGCATGATGCAAGATAAACCAACCATACTATTGTCTGACAGCATGAGCTGCATAGCGATTACAAGAAATCCAGTCCTACATGAAAGGACTAAGCATATTGAGTTACATGTTTTTATCAGGGATATGGTTGCAAGAGGTCTGATTACAGTTGAATATGTGAACACTGATGAACAGATTGCTGATATAATGACAAAATCTTTATGTGTTGGAAAGTTCAATAAATAAGCTGCAGAAACTGATTGGAGTTGCAAACATGCTTGAAATGGTTAAATAGATTGTGAAGAACAGATCAGCGGGTACACATGGCTGGATAAGATGCCACAGTTATGGTTGCAGCCACAAGATACAGAAGTTTCCAATCAGAAAGCATTGAAGCAGATTAATTGTTTCATGAAGGGGGGAATGAAAAGAAAATAATGGATCATGAAACAAGGATATGAACAAGAATATGGCTCCCAACTGCTAGCATTAGCCAACTTGCTAACACCAGAATCGACTCCCTCTTCCCATCTATCTATCTATATCTATATATAATACTAAAGCCAATTCGATTATGATAGTATGTGCACGCAATCTTGATCGTTAGAATTTTTTTTTGTGCACGCAATCTTGCCTTTCCATTCCCTGCGATTGTTTAGATGGTTTACCCTGAGTCTATTGGGCGCGTCGCTTCGAATGTCTGGATGGGATGGATGGCATGCAGAGCTTTTTTTTTTTCATATTCCGGCTTGCAAAGGTTGCATTTGTAGACAGAGCGGATGTGAAGCCTATGTTGGGAAAGGGACGTGACCAATGATCAACTTTCATGGCCTGCCCACCCTTAAATAGGTCTCCTCCCCTGCAAAAGAAGGGAAACAAATTTAGAGCCATTATAAATAAGGGTGGCATAAAAAAAATGCCCTTCCCCTTGAAAGGGCAACAAAATAAGCAACCTTGAAAATAAGGGCAAGGATTTAAAAAACCCTTAAAATTCTATTAAGGTCAATAGTTAATAAATATAACATTATCATATATATTATTGTAAAAAAGCAAGAAACTAAAAGTCTATAATAAAAAAGGCAACTTTTGAAAAGCAAAGGTATTCTCTCCTCTTGATTATATAATAGATCTTAATGATGATGATGGCTATGCTAAACCATGTGACAAATAGATGAAGGTGTTTGTTGGCTCTCCCATTGATGGACGAAAATGTAGAGTTGAGTGCTTGGATTTCACTTTAAGAGTGATGGGCCTCTGTCCAAGAAAGTTTTTACACAAGGCTTGGCCTTTCAATGGGTTTGAATTGGATTTAGGTCAATTATATCCCGAAATGAAGAAGTTATAGAAAATGATTTTAATGATCCTAGCCTCTACAATGGAATTTAAAAGGAGTTTCTCAAAATTGAATAGCATCAAAGATGATGATACAAGTAGATTGAGCTTCAAAAGCTCAGATCTAAATATCCATGTCCTTAAACAACCAGAAGATCATGGAAGAAGTTGATTGGTCATCTATTTACCAAGAATGGATGAATGCGAAGGAGAGGCATATTGGAGAATTATAAAAAAGTTGTTTGGTAGTTTGATCTTCGAGAGTTACCTAGTCTTGTTTAGTACTCTAATATTTTCCTGGACTCATACATATAAGCTATGATGATGTTTATAAATATATATAAACTGCTACGTTTTTTTAAAAATAAAACTATTTTGTTTTCTATAAATCTGCTCTTTTATAGATAAATGTTGCTTTATAATGAGGTTTATACTAAATAAGGACAATTCACATTGTACCATGAAATAAAAAGGGCTGATAAAATTTTAACCTTCTTAAGAAAGGGCAACTCAAAATCTGGCCTTAGAAAAAAAAGTAGGGTCTACCTTATAAGTTGATCCAAAAACGCGACAGTGGTTTCTTTTCTTCCTCTCGCTATTGCATTTTCGGTGTACAGATGTCGATATGGATCATTGTCATCGATCCTTAATGAAAGGTATAAAGTTCACACTGTCTTGATAGTATATCTACTTATGTTTTGCTTCTTCGGCCTGTCAAGAAACCTAAATGGAAAAATATGGAAGAAATCGATGGTATTCTTGAACTCATTAGTACTTTTATTCAGCATTGTTGGGCACTTTGGAAAGTGATCTAATGAATAAGATTGCTTTCTAATTGAAACCGTCTCCCGTATTTACAGCCCTCATTTACGTTATGATATATTCTGGGAAGAATGCATCGGAATTATAATAAAGAGCATG
Source organism: Isoetes engelmannii (assembly GCA_011763485.2). Taxonomy (NCBI): domain Eukaryota; kingdom Viridiplantae; phylum Streptophyta; class Lycopodiopsida; order Isoetales; family Isoetaceae; genus Isoetes; species Isoetes engelmannii. Next base: position 7,530 of record JAANSK020299134.1, read on the forward strand.
AACATGGATCTAAAAGATACAACTTGCGGTATTTCGGCCATAGCTGATTTTATTGAAGGTAAAGAATACCATTCTAAGATGGTCATTTATCCCTTTTTGAAGCTCTAAATGTACTGGGAAATTTAGCAGGATTTTTGTGTTTAATGGACAACGAGGCCACCACTATTGTACTCATTTGTATGTCTAACTATGGAGAGCCCATTGTAGCAAAGGCTTTGCTCTTGCTGGAGCTGCTGGTGCAAGAATTTTCAACGTCTGCCGCTATAGGCATACGTTTCTTTAATGCCTGTATCCTTAAATTTCTATATGCTGCTATTCGAATACATATTTTATCCGTTCCATGTTTCGACTCAACAAGCTGAGCTTTTGGTAAACTAGGAGGCTTTCAGCTGATTATAGACTTGTTACAGTGGTCTTCTTTCCTGGATGTTGTATTAAAAGAGCCCATAACAGACTCTGCTCGGGAGATACTGCAAGAACTCAGGGAGCTTGACGAGGTGAATATAATTGCACATGAAATTTTTTTGTTCTATGTTCTTACAAAAGAAAAGGAAAAAGTTTCTGTTGATGCTCTAAAGCATGAAACACCACAAACAAAATCTTTGGCAAGCAGCTTTTACTGCTGTAAGATTCTCGATGCTTTTTTGAAACTGGGTCCAACAGTGCTGGAGGAAGCACATATAAAATCTATTATCTGCTTCCTTTCAATGCCCTGTTTAGGGAACATTTTTCTCGACTCTATTACTTCTTTTCAAGACTTTCACAGTGATGTAAACAAGAATGGTACCTACCTTTATAACGCACATTCATGTAAAGGATGAGGCATGTCATCTAATTCATTCCAGCGTAGTCATCAATGCTGCGTTTCAGATCTTTGAAATAGCATATAGAAAGTACCGATTTGTCATTATAAGCTGTTGCGCTGGAAAGCTTGTCAGCGGCACTTCAGATAATGTTGTCACAAGGATGGAATGCTTGTATCGTAAGAGATGAGAACTCAACGTTAGACCTTTATTTTCTTACAAGAAACTAGCAACTTACTCATTTTCTATCTTAGATCTGACAAGGATGAGAAAACTCAGCGGCGATGAAAGCAGCCAGGTTAATACATGGTCCAAAGAAGTTACCACCAATATGATAACATGTGCACTGCGATTCCAGTGTGCGAGTTCGCAGATCTGCACTTCAGCTTCTATTTCATATAGATATTGCTGAGATTGGAGAAGAATGTACATGCAGGTTTTATGATTGTTATTATATATTGCTTCCTTTATCTTAATGTTCACTTATTGGATATTAGAATTCTTGTATACTATTTATATGAAAAATCGTGATCAAGATCCAAAGATCTGAATCCAGGCTTTTGACAAACTTAGCAAGCTTCCTATGCACAAGCTTGCATCATTCTACAAGGAAAGTGAGTGGAAAATTATTCTGCACGAAGGTTTATTTGAAAAAGCAAATGCTCCAAGCATCCGTCAAATTGCAGAGGTAATATCACTAATGCGACGTTCAAATGAAATTTTGTTGTCACCCTCACATAACTTCCTTTCAGAATCTTCTTGTTGCCCTCCTTTATGATCAAGTTGAAGGTTGCCCATCTTCAAGGTTAAAGTTGTTAGGATTTGAAAATGCCCCGGTGTTTATCCGGAAGATGGATTTCTTATGTTACTAGCAATTATCTTTTGTGAGGGCCAGCATCAACAACACCTTTTAGTAAGCAGAAATGTCATCTTTTAGTAAGCAGAATTGGAACGGCTATTTTTGAAACATACGGGTCTATCGTGCATACACAAATGATCTATCATGCATACACAAATGATCTAAAAAAATGGCCTTATCTGCATGGCAAGCTTGAGGCTATAATCCGCTTTGGATCAAGAAACCATGGTGTTTGTGCTAGGGAACCTGCCGGGTGGTGAGAGTTTCCGCACGTAATCCACCAGTTTGGTGGAAATTCCGGCCTTGTTTCCGGCTTGAAGGTTTCCTGTGCGAGCTAAATGGAGCTCACGGTTGCTCCTGTACTTCGGTGCTATGTCATAGATTATTGTGCGTTTTTCTTGTCTTGTTTAATCTTTGGTTAAGCTATGTTCTTCAGATCCGGCAGAGCAAGAAACAGATCCGGCAGAGCAATAAACAAAACCCTTGTTCTTCAAATCCGGCAAAGTAAGAACATAGCATCATAGCAGAACAAGGAATTACAAAGTTGTATAATGAAAAGTAATATTATGTGGCCCACGAGCTGGGGCAGGAACATAAAAATCAAAGAGCAGTGGCATGGACAGGACAAAAAACCTTGCTCTGATGCATGCGATATCCGCCCAAGTGGAGCTTCAATCGATTCCTGTAAACCTAGAAACACAAATAAAGCCTGAAAATGCAAGGCAAGAATCAGGGCCCCGCTCTGATGCTAAAGCCGCTCAAGACTCCACCAGCCCTGTGACGTTCCACGTATGTATACGGGTATAAATACCGTATCATACATGTCACGTCACCGGGATACGGCATAGGGGTACCAATGTCAGGTATGTTGGTTCACTTAAGTGCAACGTTGGGTAAGTCACTTAACTTAATTG
>JAANSK020299145.1:0-10105 GCA_011763485.2 Isoetes engelmannii
CTCTTTTGAAGGCCATTATACTGTTATGCTGTCCTATAGAGTCATTTAGTTATACTGGATGGATGAAGTTATGTGTGTCATGTACACTTCCCTGATTATCCTACCTTGAACTTGTATAAAAGGTACAATATTTGCCAAACCTATACGAGCTGCCTATAGTTCTAGATTGTAGAGATGGGCAACAAAACGAATCTTTTATTAATATATAGAAGAGGAAAAAATCATTCGTGTGTTAGAGGCGTAGCAATGTCTGAAGTTTGCATACACAACAAAACATAGTGGAATGCAAGAAGAATATGTCTTTAAGTGTTAGCATGTCGGAAAGTTTGGCCTCATAAATTTTCAGCCTATTTAAAATCGTGTCAAACAACAACTCAGCTATACAGGTTCACCTACATTGGATTTACTGCATTCTATATGCGTGGAAGACATATAAAGAAATAAGGGTCTCTTCACAACTAGAAAACATACATATTATCCAGGATGCTCTGTCTAAGAATCTTCATTTACAACGCTAGAGGAACCAATACCGTGTTATGACAATCGTAATGCTAATGACAATTAGAATAAGCTATGAAAGCCACGCCTCTTGTTGACTTCAAAAAAATTTCTCCAAATATTCTCTCCAGCTATACGAGCTTTGGGCCTGCATCAAAATAAGAAATGTCAACACCCTGGGTGTAAAGGAGCAATACCACAACAGACATAAATTCAGATGGGAAATCCACAAATCTGATAGGTGTAGATTTGCAGCATATGGCAGCATAGTGTACTCAACTTCGTATATCTAGGCTGGTGTACGGAAAATAAGACTAATGCAAATAAACCTTCATGTGGATGCCTATTTAAAATCGTGTCAAACAACAACTCAGCTATAGAGGTTCAACTACATTGGATTTACTGCAATTTATATGTGTGGAAAACCTGGAAAGAAGTAAGGGTCTCTTCACAACTAGAAAACATACAAATTATCCAGGATGCTCTGTCGAAGAATCTTCAGTTACAACGCTAGAGGAACCAATACCATGTTATGACAATCGTAATGGTAATGACAATTAAAATAAGCTATGAAAGCCACACCTCTTGTTGACTTCAAAAAAAGCTGCTCCAAATATTCTCTCCAGCTATACGTGCTTTGGTCCTGCATCCAAATAAGAAACGTCAACACCCTGGGTGTGAAAGAGCAATACCATAATAGACATTAATTCAGATGGGAAATCCACAAATCTGATAGGTGTAGATTTGCAGCATATGGCAGCATAGCATACTCAACTTCATATATCTAGGCTGGTGTACGCAAAGTAAGACTAATGCAAATAAACCTTCATATGGATGCCATGTGCATGTCATGCGTGCATATGCATAGTAAATGTCGTGCTTTAGAGGATGCAAATAAGCTGTTTGTGAGAACGCATGACAAAAACCTTTTTCCATGGAACATTATGATGTCCGCATATGCCCAACACAGAAAATTACCCGAGGCGATTAAGGTCTTTCAGCTAATGCCTCAAAAAAATTTAGTGTCTTGGAATTCCATGATAACGGCATATGCACAACACTCTCATCCTAGACAAACTCTTCAATTCTTTCAAAAAATGCAGCTGCAAGGGCAAGTCCAGATATCTTAAGATTCATAAGCCTATTAAATGCTTGTATTGTTCAGAAAGAATTAGCTCAGGGAACTAGAATGCACAAACTTATTGTGAAGGCAAGACTTGATTCCAATGTGGTCATGAGCATGGCCTGGTCAATCTATATGGGAAGCTTTGGCACATAGAAGATGCAAGGATTATATTTGATCAAATATCTCACACGCAGACTTATTCCCATTTCGTGACAAGTGAATGCCCACCATGAAACAAAGTCTTCTTCATGATGTCGTCTCTGCAAGACAATGCGTGTAGTAGAAGCATAAAACTGAAGAATGAACAGAGCCTCCTCCAAATATACAGAATATGGCTTACGGTATGCCCATTTTCGTTCGAGCCCTATAAGACTTTTTCCTTGCCATCAAATGAGCTTCTCTGTGTCAATATATACAGCCATAAGGAAGAAGCCGAATGAGGCAAAGTTAGGTATGCCAAGAAAAAGATTGCCTGGCCCTGTAAACGCGTATAATGTCGTGGGGAACTTATGTATCCTTTTTGTCTATATCTGAAGAGCTGTCCATGTTGGAGCAGTAAGCTATGAGAATATAGAGGGTGAGACCTACAAAAGGGAATACTTTATTTTGTTATGATCTCAAGCTGCCATCAGATTTTGCACCCTTCAACAGAGGTATTATTAAACCCTTGAGATAAATGTTGAGATTATATTAATGCATAAATGCATGTGCCTCAGTTAACTCATATGCACTTTATTTACAGATAGAGAAGTTGAGAATTTTTATTTGCATTCCATTCCAAAGGTGATTGATTCGTTGGAAAAGTACAAGCCATTGCGCACTTGTCGTCATTGATTTTCTATTTCGTCATGGGTAAGCAATGCTGATCCATGTGTGCCCGCTTCTCCATTCTAGCAATAACACCCCTAAGCCTAAACAACCATAATAACTAATACCCCCATTATTTCTGTGGAACAATAATATTGAGTATAAAGATGAACAGAGTTATATAGGGAAGAGTAAAGATTAGATAGTCACTGTGATGGAAGGATGCTCTAAGCAGCCAAATGTGGGCTGCTGCTGCATGCATGCTGACCGAGTGAGTGAGCAGTGCAGATTTGAGCTATAATCCCTGGACCGTCATGCTTCAAGGGCTTAATAAGCCATGGCATGATTATTTTGATTATGATTACTTCAACACAAAGGCAGATGGAGCTTCTACACTAGAAAAAGGTAATCATCATAGGATTCCCTTACAGAGGAAGAATGCCAGGTAGGTGCTAGGAATTGTTTTCTCCACAGCGATGTGGAGCTGTACCATTAGCTTGTACCTGGATATGAATTTGCTTTACTTGAGCAAGCTTTGAGCAAGCTTGCTCTATGCAAGCAATCATTAAGTTGTTAGTTGGCTTTGGTTGCCAGGACTCGAGTTGGCAATATTCAACGAAATTAAAAGATGCCACTGTTCTAAATTTTCCAGCTAATTAAGAAAAGATTTCAGCCTGCAAGAAAGCTCAATTGAGGCAGTAGAATTTATTTCATTTTTTTGCTTTTCTTGGCCGTAACCTCTATATGTGAAGAGATTAAAGATTATGACTATGTGATTTCTCTTTATGCATTAGCAAATAGCCCATATGCATGGAAAAAATAAGCTGGCCCATATATTTGTATTGCCTTAGCCAGAGAGTTACCAAAGTTAAGTCTGTTCTAAGATATTGGTTAGAATGCGACAACATACCAGAAATGTTCATCCATATGTTATGGCAATGCCGTATTCCACTCCACCTTCACTTTTGTTTATACTTAGAACAAAAAACCCTTGACAATCATCTATTATTGTAGAAAGAAAACAGAAGGAAAAAGTAGTTCCATGTGGATTTGCAACAATGTATGCTGGTGGCATATAAGATCAATGAGCAGTCCTCGTGCTAGTCAATGGTGTAGGAAATGTGAGAAAATAATGAACTAAAAATGGTAACAACAATGCTAAGAGAGAGGATGAAGTCTGCACTTGCTGCGCAGAAGCTATAGAGAACGTGTCAGAAAATAGGACTTGCAGCAAAATTTATAGCTTCAGAAGCATGCTGGAGACTTAGAAATATATAGAGATATCTAGTGTGGAATCCCTTTCTTCATGAAGAAATTAAGAAAAGATTTCAGCCTGCAAGAAAGCTCAATTGAGGCAGTAGAATTTCTTTCATTTTTTTGCTTTTCTTGGCCGTAACCTCTGTATGTGAAGAGATTAAAGATTGTGACTATGTGATTGCTCTTTATGCATTAGCAAATAGCCCATATGCATGGAAAAAATAAGGTGGCCCATATATTTGTATTACGTTAGCTAGAGAGTTACCAGAGTTAAGTCTGTTCTAAGATATTGGTTAGAATGTGCCAACATACCAAAAATATAGATGTACCAGAAATGTTCATCCATATCTTATGACAATGCCGTATTCCACTCCATCTTCACTTTTGTTTATACTTAGACCAAAAAACCCTTGACAATCATCTATTATTGTAGAAGGAAAACAGAAGGAAAAAGTAGTTCCATGTGGATTTGCAACAATGTATGCTGGTGTCATATAAGATCAACGAGCAGTCCTCGTGCTAGTCAATGGTGTAGGAAATTTGAGAAAATAATGAACTAAAAATGGTAACAACAATGTTAAGAGAGAGGATGCAGTCTGCACTTGTTGCGCAGAAGCTATAGAGAACGTGTCAGAAAATAGGACTTGCAGCAAAATTATAGCTTCAGAAGCATGCTGGAGGCTTAGAAATATATAGAGATATGCATGGGAAAGGTTTAACTAATTGTCAAAAGTCCAGTACTCATTGGTTGTAGCATCATTTTACAAAATGAAGCCTGTCTTGTCATGGACGAGCTCTGCTTGAATAGTGTTAATCAAGTTCTAGGGTTTGCTCACGATCACAAAGGAAGAAGGTAAAAGCATGTGAGAAATGCGAAGCACTTAACATACCAGATAGATAGCTGCTGCAGATAGCTGCTGCTTACTGCTTCAAGAACAACCGTAGTACAGAAATGCTTTGGATCAAAAAAGCCACAGAATGAACCTAGAACACATACCACAGATGGGTTTCGTGGAGCTAATGTAGAACAGGGTCGTGCACTCTTCCATGTCCAGGTACTGATTTTCATCTCTGTCCACCAAGTTAAACAGCTCGTTCATGGCTATGGAGTTCCCCAGCTTCTCCAGCTCTTGCATGCTGACCTTGCCATCGCCGTTTTCGTCCAGGCTTTTGAAGGAATTCTTGATTTCTTTCTTCCCTGTCTTTGTCTGATTTTTGTAGAACAGATTTGCTGCCGTGGCTAGTTCTTGTATTGTAGCTCGCCGGATCACTTCCTCCTCAAGCTTTAAGATAACATTTGACGCTCTCAACGAAATATCGCATGGATCTGCAACTCCTACTTCACTGCAGCTCACTGAAGACAATCCTTCTGCACAGATCGACGGTTGCGGAGGCGTCAAAAGTTCTGCTTATCAAAGTTCCGTTGAAAACGAACATCCATGGTATATGCCTTCGTTCCCTCTAATCTGGGCCGTCTAGTTCGCATATACCTGGCATATTCCCCATTTCCTCCCACCAGCCTAAGGGTATGCCCTTCGGGCAACCCAAAAAGCAAAAATAAGAACCGTTTGCATGTGCAGGGAATTTTGTATTCGCCCAAATGGACTTTTTCAAGTGGGCTCACCTGATTAAGAGAGAACTGTGAAAAATGTGAACTATGGAAAATGGAGAGCATTAAAATTTAAGACCAAGTCTGAAATGAGACCATGGGTCAAATATTTCTAAAGAGCAGCAAATGGGTTTCCGTTTCCCCCAAATCGACTATGCCACAACATTTTTTTCTTGGTGCTCAACATCGATTTTCGGATGAAGAGTTGAACAGTATTTTGTTCAAATGGAAAACAACCACCTTTAGATGCCATTTTCTAGAAGCTTGCAACACCTGACATGGATTTGCCCTGCATGTATGGCCAGATCAATCATCTATGTGTTCCTCTTCTCATCGCATTTCGAATCCATGCACAACGCTAAGATTTCTCTCTGATGACCCAATCACTTCTTCTGGAATTTACTGAGTTTGAGCAATTTATAGCAACTTTCTGTGCATTGTCAGCCTGTGAAGACCCTTGATTTCTATACCTGGTTCAATCCCTGAACCTACAATAAATAATATAGAAACACTACATGTCAGTATCTAATTTATGCGGCACACCATCTTTATGAATCTAATTACCATTTTAAAGCTGCCAGATTGGAAATGCATCCAGAACAATGTCGTAAGTGAATTTGTTTGCTCTCTTAAAAGCCGTCCACAAGCCTTTACAAGAAACACAAAGGTGTCTTGCCATACCAGGACACTCTGAAGAGGGCTTCAGATTATCTGAGACAGAACTTACCTCTTGGTCTGAAACTTTGTATGCTTGTTTTAGTGCTAAATAAATTGGACCTTAAGCCACAATATCAAGTTCCACTAAACCATGAAAATTACTCGAAAGCATCAATTTCATGGGCTGAATAGCCTGCCATAAAATGAAAAAAACATGATTTATGATTTAGAAAATCTAAAATGTGCATGTGCAGAAGACATTTGCTACACAAAGAGGCCTAGGACTGTGTATGCATCAAATTATGGAGCATCAATGGAAGCTGCATTCTGCATGCATCTTATTTACATTATGCATGAATCATAGGCAGAGCATGAACAACCCCTACAAAATGAATGCATACACACCTAGTTGCAAGCTGAGAAAAACAATAAAACACCTCATCAGCTCTATAGCAATGACTCATCATATATGTAGTTCTGAATTGGTTCTACCTGAATAAGCTTACTGCACCTAAAAGGAAGGGATCAAATTTCACAGTATCTGAAGAGTATATTGGAGCAAAAAAATCACCTGGTCTCAATAAACATTGAATAATATGTACGACACAACCCGAAAGGCCAGCACCATTGGAGCATGTGATCTTCATGCAGCGGCATCTACAGACCTTATAACTTCATCCTCTTCTGACGCTACAACATCCATAAAGCTGCCATACAAGAATGCTCTATAAAATTTCTTATGAGAGCAACTTTGTCCACTTCGCATTTATAACCCTGCATACATAGTTTTACTTGTAAGGGTAACTAAAAGACAAGACTAATAGTTTATCCTACTCATCTAAACTTTAGAAAACATTTGAAATTGTCATTTAACAATACTCCTATATGATGAGACACCTTAGATTGTCAATCTGCACCTTGACTACTAAAGGGATCCCCTATAAAGTGAATCATTTCTTGAGCTCTGAGGAGAGTCAATATTGCAGCATTGAATTAAAATTTTCTGTTCTTCCAGGATGATAGGGAATAGCGAGGGAGAAGAATGTGTAGAACAATAATATTGTTTACTTGATTTGACAGCTCCCCATTTGTAGCCTTGCAAAGTAGATATAGGATATGTAGATGACTAAGATTGTCATTCTTGTCCTCCATAAGCATCAGAAATCATGGGCAGCGTTGAGCCATTTGTCTGTCATCATAATCATTGTTTATGCAGGAAATGATTTGTATGGAGCAATTTAACTCTTCCATTTCAACTCCAGCCGGTGCCATGTTTAAATAGAAATTTCATTCCAATCTGGAAGTTTTAATGACTTTCCAATTTTACCGTGAAAATTATGCTGTTGTCTATGTTCACTACTTTTCTCAACAATAAAAAATGTTTTCCTTTGGCTTTCTAAGACATACAAATCAAACCTATCACGACAAAGTCCAGCACACTGTATACTTTCAGCCTGTGTTAGGCAAGAACTGCATTGATGAGTAGTTCTAGATGAACAACCCTGAGGAAGCATATTTTCACAGCCGCCAACAAGTATGTTGAAGTGAAATCTTAACTCATGCACAATTCTTTGTATGATGGTTGGGACTCCTTCTGCATGTCACCTAATGTATTTCTTTTATGCTTTGGAAGCAACATAAGGTACAATTTCAACGTGCTCTATGCTTTGTGAAGAGATAATAACCAGCATACTCAAACATACCTCCTGATTCAACAGTCTTTCACCATTGACAATTTTACTGTATGCAGAAAAACACTAGCACTAAATAGTTTACAATAAAGTACTCCTTGAGAGATAGTAATATAGCTATCATCCATATAAGATACCTTTTCCCAGACGAGTATTCTACATCTGATGCCAGTGGATCCAGTATTGCAGGATCCTTTATCAGTATTTGCTTTAGGCAACGATGAATCCTGGCAGAGGGCTTGCTCTGCCAGAATGGTGGCTGTGGATGAAGTCAAGCCTATCTGTGCAGAGACAAGAAAGATGTTTCAAACAAAACAACAATAAAGGATCATACAAAACTCAGCATCTTTATAGAAGAACTCGTGCATTCTTTTACACAAGAATTTGGTCGTCTACAGGAACTTACCCTGTTCCATTGGCTCCGGTATAGAATAAGCCGTGGCTCAAAGCATTCCAAAGCTTTTCTGCAGTGACTAAACAGGATTCCAATCTGAGATATTTGGCCATCGCCAGCAATAATAAACCATCCACCAGATCGGACAAGGTGAAAGACCTAGCAGAGACTCCATGCCACCAGATCCGATAAGGTGAAAAACCTAGCAGAGATTCCATGCGACCTGGAATCAAGCCGAGCCAGCATGGGAGAAGGCCAAAAGGATGTGCTGTATAATACTTTGCTGCTTTCCTACTGCAAGAAAACATATTCATTTCAGAACTGATGAGAAAAAAAAGGATTGCGGCAAGATCTAGCATTAAAAATTAATGAAACCTTGATCTTTGATGCAGAGCTTTGCACTTCTTATGAGGCTTCTTTATTTTTTGGCTTTGCTTTACAACGAACGAAGATGCAGTCGAAGAAGGGCGAAGGCAATTTTCTCATAAGAAGTGCAAGCTCTACAAAAAAAATCAAAGTTTAAGAAGATGCAGTCGAACGAACGAAGATGCAGTCGAAGAAGGGGGAAGGCAATTTTCTCAGCTTTTCTAATTTCTCACACCGCACGATTAGAAATTAGAAAATCTAAGGGTTCATTTTGCACCACATATTTTGCATGACGTGGCGGACACGTGTACAGCCTAAAAATTCAGGAATAGGGGCACCTTGGGTTAGGGTGAAATGAATGACACGTGTGGCCGGCCAGGAGTCGAGTTTTTGTGTCTTGGTCAGGGGACGAAGATGCCCAAGAAATTGTGATCACACCTGCGCCCAGGAATTGATTGCCATGTCAGAAATCTTGCTGCCGTGCTGGAGCCGTGTCAAGAACAGCGGGAAGAATTTTAGGGCAAAAAAAACTGATTTTGTGCTTCAACTGCAAAGAAATCGGTTGTAATCAGTCGGATTTCTGCTGAGATATGTTTTTCGGCTTCATTGCAAGCAAATCGGTGTTCATCCTATCGGATTTTTGATGTTGAAACTTCAGTGCAACTGATTTTCGCTATTTAAAAGATAAAAAATCGATCTTGACTTCGTTCTAGGGCAAATTCGATATGAAACTGTTCGGATTTTTTGTTCCGCATTGTTCCAGCTTCTGTTAACAGTAAAAACATCTACGGCAGGCTTCAATCGATCCTTAAATCGACACTATTACATGCATAAAAGAACCCTCAAATTTTTTCTTCGATGATACTTCTCTGCAACCTGTTGATCTGGCGGTGCCCATGATCTTCATCAGGGGTATCCCCCGACCAGGGATTTTAGGTGCGTCCAGGATTTTTTGTGTTTTGGGCACCCCTGGTGTGATAGGGGGTGCGCTCAAGATCACGAAATGCTGTTATATGATTGGTTGATCAAGGGCGGCCACAGGTGTGATTTCACCCTTAGGCAACCCTGCTAAAAAGAAAAAAGATCAGGGCACTAGTTAGGGTAGACATTGGAGGTCCTACCAACATTGGGAATTGAGAGAATCATTTGCATAGAACTGCTGCTCTTGCATGAGTATGTCATGTTGGAAGATTGCTGGTGGATTCATCTGTAGAAGTGATAAAGTAAATCCCAACAAGACCAACAAAATCATTCAGCCTTGTGATGTCAAAGGTATGATCATGATACTACAACATGGCTATAAACTGAGTATCGGGATAGTAGTAATTCTGTGAGTTCCATGTTGGTACTTAATTGGAACCCTCCATTTGGTGGATCTGCCATATTTGGAGTTATGTCCACAGCTAGTAAATGGTTTGTATCAATTGTATAATTCTCCAATTTAATTTTGGCAGCTACTTCCTATTTGGCACTGATTTGGTGAGCTACATACATAAATGTCGTTCTCTAGCGAGCTAGATACGAAAGTTTCATTATCTAATTACCAATTCAGATTGCAACTATTGCAACTAGAACACACAAGATCTCCAACAAAAAGAAATACTTGTAACTATTCTTTTTATTTTTATTTATTTATTTATTTAGTAGTTTAACGTCATACCCTTTTTGGCAACATCCCTTCTGGGACCTATGACGATTAG
>JAANSK020299156.1:0-19612 GCA_011763485.2 Isoetes engelmannii
GCTGATTCTTGAAGTGATAGATGCAAGGGAGATGAAGATGCATGTGACCTGTCTCAATTCTGAGGTGATAAGAAGAAAAATATGTCTGTAGATTTGTTGAGCAATGTGTCTAGAAAGTTGTGTAAGAAATGGGGAAAGAACAGATCATTCAAGCAAAAATGGGATTGATCTAAAAGATTTAATAGATGAAAAAGACTATAAGCAAGGCTTGAAACGATGAAAAGCTCAGAGTGTTGGGAAGGATTATTATCGCCCAGTATTAGATCTTTACCTGGAACGCCACATCTAGCAACCATGCTTTCGAACCCCACCCTATGATTGACGGTAAGAGATGGCAAGAGACGCCAAGAGATGGCCGGATACTTGCGGCAATGCCTTCTGTGAATAATATCTTTTGGCTGGCTTAAAACAATAGGACGGTGATCTGTTGCAGTATCGGACTGAGATGCAGCAGAACGACCGCTATGGCGATTTTGGTGACAGATCTACGGCACAAATCCTGCACTGCGGCCATAGCCTAGATCACAGCTGGATCAAACCTTCGGAGCTGCCGTAAACGCAAGAATAGATGTAGCACAAAAATTAAGGGTAATTTCCATAAAATTTTCTTTACATTTTAGAAAATTCCTTTTTTGCTTTTTACGCTAGTAATAATCTTGGCGGCACCGCTAGGCTCGGTGGCAGACTCGGGGCCTCCGCCGCTCGTCCACCATCTCGCCTGGCGGCGCCGCCAAGATTATTACCTGGCATAAAAAGCAAAAAAGGAATTTCATATAATAAAAAAATTTCCAACAGTGTGGCAACGAGGGAACTTTACCAGCGTTTGAAAGACATTTGATCAATTTTTCAATGGTTTTTGTTGATTTCCGGCTCTGTTCCTTGTCTTTTTTTTTCCTGCTTTTTCTCCGTTAATCTGTTTTCAGGCCTATTTTCCGGTAAGGGGGCCGGATAAGGAAGCTTCCAGATATTGCATCTAAGTGTTTGAAAGCAGGTAAATACTGATAGGAAAGTGAATGCTAGATTTATGATTAGACAGGGATGAGATAAAAATTCATCCCAAAACCGTGTTTGGAGGATGAGGGTTTAAATGCAGCTTGTCTCAGCATTGGGACTGAGGCACAATAACTCAACCCTGCACTAATGCACGCGTAGCTTAAGGCGAGCGGGATGGATCATTCTTTTCCCAAATACCCAAAACGCCTCCTGTTAGGGTTGCAGAGATAAGCATCGCCATATTCCATACAGAGCTCAATTATGGCTCCACCGTTTTTGCAAACAATCCGGATTCTCTTCAATATAAATGCGCAGCAGATTCACAGCCAAAAGGGCACCCTTCTTCCGCTTCTTCGGCTCCACCGGACCTCCAGGTATGTTTTATTTGAAGACGCTTCTTTAATCTCTTAGTTTAGGTCTAAAATTTATAGGATTTTCAAGGCCTTTCCATTAGAGTAGTATCAAGTTTCTTAATGCTTTCTTTTTCTTTGTTTTTGTGTAGATCTGACAAATGGGAGCCAAAGATCATATGGAGGTTAACCTGGGTATCCCTAGCCCTGGAAATGTGCCTGTTTATTATCCTGCTAATAATGATCAGGAACTCAGAGTTTCTGTTCTAGTTCTTAGATGCATTAGCCTTGTTCTGGCTACAGTGGCAGCTGTTTTGATGGGTACTACTAAGCAGACCAAGACTTTGGGTATCAGACTTCCTGGCATGGCCATGACCATGTTCACCACCAAGACAGCTACTTTTGATCAGACCAAGGAGTTCATGTGAGAAACTTTTCTTTCACAGAAAAGAACTTCTAACTCACCTTCTGTTTGGTCTTTACATGTCTTTTTTTTGGTCCCTTCTGTTACCTTTTGTGTCCTGACATTATATGCTTATTGCTCAGATGCTTTGTGGCTGCAAATGCAATTGTGGCAATCTATTCTTTCTTGCAATCTGCTAGAGCTTTGAAGGTGATTATAACTGGTGCAAGCATGAGGGGCCCTAGACCATTAGCATGGCTTACATTTGTGTGTGATCAGGTGAGAAAAGTTTTCTGATTATTTCTTTTATGGAAATTGCCATACTTGAGTCTTTTTGAAGGGGTCCAGCTGATGATTTTCTTTTATGTTTCTGATTTGCAGGCTCTGGCATATTTCTTGATCAGTGCTTGTTCTGCAGCTACTGAAGTGGCCTATATTGCAAAACAGGGAGAAGTTGATGTGGGTTGGAACCAAGTCTGTTCCATGTTCAGTCATTTCTGTAACCAAGTAGGCATTTCTGTAGTGGGTGGTTACTTTGCATTTGCAGTGCTTGCACTTCTATCTGTAGTATCTGCAAACAGTCTGTTTTCTGTTCCATGTACAGCAGAGAAAACCATCACCAAATGCTAAGAAGCTGTTTATGTACATATCTTGCTCGGAAGGACATGCTCTTGTGTGTGGTCTTCAGAAGCAAAAACTTGTTTGCAATCTTTTGGTTGGTGTATATCTTCTTTGCATTTTCGTTCTTTTGTTTACAACTAGATAATTCTTAAACATTGCATATACAATCCAAAAACCCTCTAGGATGAAACCACAATCAAAGAGGGCACCATGTTTCAAACTCCTTCAATAAAAATATAAAACTGGTACAATCCAAACGAATTAAATTGGGACATGACACGAGCTCCCCCTGGATTCTTTTTGTTGCAAGCTAAGAAGCAAGAAGTAAGCTTGAATATTGCCCAGATTTTAGGCTGGTTAGAAAATTTTGGTTGATCTAGGGCATCGGATGAAAATTATATTTGGCCCAAAAAAAAGGGCAATTTTCCAAGAAGGGTTCTTGATAAACCCTGTTAAGTATGCAATAACAAGGTGTTGTGCACGCAGGGTTGCTTTTTACACCTTTTTTTTTTTTTTTTTTTGGGAAAAAAGTTCTAACTAGCAGAAACGCATGGTTGGGGAAAGGGTAGGATAAGAAGAGCAAAGAAGAAATGGGAAATAAGAAGGGAGGAAGCTTTAGTAAGGAGCCAAACTAGGATGGGATTAAAGGTTAGTAGGAACCATGGTTTGATTTCTTTCTAGCATATGAACATTTGAAACAACTAATGGGCTCATGCTATTTTTGTACGAGGTATAGACTATTATTTGTTTTTTTCTTTTTTCCTTTCTTTTCTTTTCTTTTCTTTTGGAGGGATGTCCAGCCCACCCGCCCTTAGCTGCCCCTGCACCCCTTTCAATCCTACTACTACAGGAGGAAGTCTAGCCAAACCTCTATACCCACTTCTTCACAGGAACTACTCCAGGGCAGGAGCCTAAGATAATCCCTCCACGTATAGATTATTATTTGGAGTAGATGAATGTAGGAGGCTTTTGTACGGTGGAACAAAATAGCAATTTTTTGCAGTAATTTGGAGTAGATGAATGTAGGAGGCTTTTGTACGGTGGAACAAAATAGCAATTTTTTGCAGTATGGCATCCAATATGTTATGAATGTAGGAGGCTTTTGTACGGTGGAACAAAATAGCAATTTTTTGCAGTATGGCATTCAATATGTTTATTGCATCGCACATGATTGCAAAGGAAATACTTAAGAATATGCCGAAGAAATAATATAATGATTGTAGTTGTAGAATTGGTAATAGGTCTATGACATGTTAATTTTTGACAGAGCTAACAAAAATAGAAACCGAAGTAGGAAAACCTAGTAGATTATAAATCTTGTCATATGAACTGGGCTTGCAAAGCTTTCACGACGGAGCGTAGATGTAACTTTCTTGCGTATCATTTAGAGATGTGTCTGCAATCTGTTTTGTAAGGAAATAGAATGTCGATTGTTTAGGAGATTAGTCTACATAGTATGAAGAAGCAATGAGCATTTAATGCTTACCTCTTGTCCATGCGGTGCTACATTAATACCGTTTTATCTGGTTGGAAGTCATCTGTCATGATCGGCGCTACAATCAACAATTGTTTTCTATCCTTTATTCGTGATAGCATTACGCAGAGTGCCCTTTTCACAACCATTATTGCATTGCCTTCTATCGTAGAGCTTTGGCTCTTGTGTCATGTCATGGCATACGCCAGTGCGAGTGGGACTGTTCTCTTGTGGTCTTGGGCCCTTGATGTCTGTATTCGACGAGTGTTCGCTTGACGTGGATGTGCTGCAGAGAGTTGTCAATGTGGACCACGATGACTTTGGCCTCTAATGTTTGATCGTTTGGTTCTATGTATGTTACTATTCCTATTGTTCCATTGACTATTTCCCCTCGCATGCCCATATTGGTAATGATTATGACTCTGCAACCTGTGGCGACATATGGTAGTTGGTGGAATGCCGGGCCTTCAATCCAGTTGTTCATTATGTCTTCTTCGGTTGCATTTGTGTGGACTGGTATCTTGTGCACAGGGGTGCTTGAAAATGTTTTGACCATAGCCATTGTGTTGTAATGTCGAACGTCCTCGTGGTGGGTGCACAACACTATAGTGTTACTGTCAATTTTGTGGATTGCTTCGTCTTTGTTGATGATATGGGCTCCTAGTGTTTGCGTACGCTCGTTTTGGGTTGGTGGCCTTTCTCTGATAATGTTGAGGAAGGATGTGGTGTACTCTGGGTCGGAGGAGTGCCTGATTGATTACTTCATATGGTATGGCCCTTCTTATTCCTTACCTTTTCACTTGCAGACAATGATTAATCTTTTTCGCACATGCAACCCAAGTTAGACGCATTATGCTTGCAATATGATTCGTTCATACCATAATACTATACTAAGTTCTTCAAAAATTTGCCTCTACCCTTGTGTCCATACAACAAATTCATCCTTGTATTTCTGTAAATGGGTTGCATTGAGATGGCTTGCAGCTTGGTAAATGCTTGATAAATGCTATTTAAAGACGTTAGTTACACCAGTGGTGACTGCATACTAACGAAAAATATCAGGCCTTTCCTTTCTTGCATAAGAAAGCAGTTCCACTAAGGCTAACATGCTAAATTGTCACTTTTTATAATAGACCCACAAGAACAGAACAATAACAAACTATAAGAGAGCACAATGATTGCAACATGAAGTAAATGACAGTCATGATGCTCAATACTTACTTTAATGAAAATTAAAAAACAGAGTTTGAGTGAAAAGTAACTACGTTATCGCCCCTCAAGCACTTTTGGTAGAGCTTAATAGTTGTTACACCATGCATACATGAGACAAATTGTGTTAATAATGGGCTCAAAGAAAACAGTACGCCAGAAAATTTTAGTTGAGTGTTGAAGAAACTTCCTCCAGATATTCACTATCAGGTAATACTATTTTCTTGTTCTCCATTAAGTACATTTTGTAGAGTTTAGATACTTAGTTTTACACTCTCACTTGCATAATATGACATACTTACGTAACATACAACTAAACAATGTCAAATGCCTCTCAGATTTTGGAGGTCAGGGGGTTGGCAAGCATGCCTGCCCCCTTTGCCTTCCACAGCGTCGAGCAAACCTCCACGATTTTTTACCTAC
This sequence comes from Isoetes engelmannii, assembly GCA_011763485.2. NCBI lineage: Eukaryota > Viridiplantae > Streptophyta > Lycopodiopsida > Isoetales > Isoetaceae > Isoetes > Isoetes engelmannii. The sequence goes on from JAANSK020299156.1 coordinate 5,474, forward strand.
TTCTTCCTGTTTTGGAGGAGCTTTGCGTGATTTCAGAATGCTGGAGTGCAAGAATGCAGTCCCAATTTGCTTGAAGTGTTGTTAATTAAGAACTATAGATTTGTATAATAAGGGCACATTTATACATTATGATCTACGGTTGACATTTGTGCAATATACAAACAAATCATTTACTTCACAAAATATTAGCTTGCGAAAATATACATGTACAGCTATGCCAAAATTTTAAAGAGAGCACATTGTAAAAGGTTTCTTGCGGTTTCTTACTATTTGTAAGCATTCTGGAAAATAAATAAATAAAGTACTAATCTCAAAATTGTGAAGTCATATAAATGACTGAATTTTAGTCATGCATTTCTTGCTGGATAACAATAGTGCTTTTGCACATACAGATCGTGTGCCAGTAACATATCTTGTTTCAAACTATACAACATTTCCTAGCTTGGATAAGACTACTACATGACTTAGTATCCCCTGAATACACTAAAGACTAAATTGGCCTTGTTAGCCGTTTCCAAGATTCACATACATGATAGTGTTCTCAAGGCCAAAGACATGTAATGTCACTTAGAAGACAGGCCCATTATTCATAGTATGTAGGCCAAAAAAAGAGATCAGAATAAGGGCTTCTTGCATGCCCTTAGAAGTGAGAGCCATGCCCATTCATGCTGCTGTTAGCTCTCATTTGCACCCGCAGAACTTTCTTAAGATTGTCCTAAATTGTTAATCTGAATCACATTAGTCTTAATATTACCTAGTACAAATAGCATAACATGATAATGTGACAGTTGCTGCATCCACTCGTTGGCAGCCTTCTTCAATACACCTTTTGATAGCAGCCTTGCTCTTAGAAATTTGATTCTCATGGCTGTATAGTCTTGATCCATTGCAACTTTCATTCCGGTGCTTGCAGAAAATAAATTTGTTGTTTGTTTTGCCAACTTTTGTAGTGCACACTGCTGAAAGGATAGTTTTCTGCTAGTGGGTAATTATGACTGATGATCAACTACATTCAACACCTTAAGCTTATCATGATGAAACACTATTTCTAAAGATATAAATGCCATAACCCATGCTCCTGGAACAAACTGTAAGCAACCATGTAAGCAACCATTTTATATTGTTGCATCATCAATAGCAAGCCGGAAAGGACTTGTTCCCGTATCCTTTGTAACTGGCATCTAACTTCATCACTCCTGGAAAGATCTGTTTACTTTGGATAGCCTTGGTAATCTCACCATAAAGAGCGAACACATGGAACCTATCATATTGTTCAAGAGATTCTGAAAATAACTCATATTTTGTTGCAACTGTGCTATATTAGTAGCCATTTCGATGTGTCAATCCTCAGACTCTGAAATGGAACAATAAATGTCTTGGTTTCGAATGTCTTTGTTTCGTTGTTAGTGGAAGAGGAAAGAGAGGATGAAGTAACTCCTATTTATTATTGTTTTTTGTACAATTGTAAATAAAAGGTTGTTCAATAGGAGGTTTCAGTTTCTACCTTTGATAGAGAATATGATGTGGGATATTCTTATCCAAGGGCAAGAAACAAAGAAACACGTAAATTACTCACAGGTGTCACAGGTGTTTGGCTCTGTAGGATTGTGTTCTACAAATTTAAAAATACATTTACCATGCTAAGCCTTGTGCTGTGACTTCGAGCTGCAAAATAATTTTCCATGAAGAAGAAAGAAAATCCACCTTAATTACTTACGTCTACAAGAAATTTGTCCATCACCCTCACGAACAAAAAGCTCATCAAGCAGTTGATCCCATTGAAACATTCCCTCTAATGGCCCTTTTATCTTCCCATCCAATGCATCATCAAGATGGACAGAATTAGAGTCATCTGAAGGTGCAAAGGCATCTGGAATGTCTAGAGATACAGCTCGCTCCAAAGCAGCCCTGCGCTCATCAGTATGCTCCTTTGCCCGAGTCTGCTGTCTTATCATCTTCTGAGGTCTTGGTGCCGTACTTATGCCTTCCCTGTCTTGCATTAGCTACATAATTGGACACAAACATTCAATTCTAACATCCTTAAGTTGAAAAACCAATTGCTAGACCACTATACCTCCAAAGCTTTTTCAGCCTCCCTTGCAATTGCCACAATGGAGTGGTCTCCCGTTGCATTACATGATAAAACAATATGTTCAAATCGCCCCTCCACAGGTATGCTTGTTCTGACTTCAGGTGGGAATTTTCCACATCTGAAAATAGTGAAGATACCTATAAAAATATTACTCAAAATTTCGAGACAATGCATGTTGATAAATCGTGTTCAAAGCTATAAACATTTTGCAATAGCATAAATCTATCTTATCCTTCACCTTGATCAATAACACGATCCTTTTTATGCTGTTCAAGAAGGATTTTCTGACGTGTACTGTATCATAATATCAATGACCATGTTTGGACATGAACACATGTCCAATGTGGTGAAGATTTTCCCAATCACATTGCTAACAGCTCAGGTGATGGACTCCAGCAAAATTTCAGAAAGCAGCTGGTTAAGTTTCTTAAATAAGACCCGAGTCCCAGTTACCTGAGACAAACTTTGCATTTGTACAATGTTCGCAAAGTTTCATGCCTCCGACGACTCTTTTCAGGATCAAAACTGAAAACTCAAATGGTTGGAATTTCCCTAATTTCCAACTGCATGTTTAGCATGCAACTTTCACTTTGAGTGCAACTGATTGGCTTCTACATCTATTGAAAAGCCTAACAGAATCTATATTATTCATCAGCTTCACTTCAAGGGTCAAGGATATTTTCTTACATCACATGTAAAAAACTACCGCTACCAGCAGTAGATTCTGGTCGCCTTACCTATCAAATCAAACATCACATATTTTGCACTATCATGAATTCTAATAACCAACAGAACAACTCCATATGCGTAATAATGTGGTATCATATATGTCCATGGGCCGTAACTCTGAAGATGCTGCTTTATATATTTCATTTCATCTCAGTTAAATTTATATTGCATGAACAACCGCCAGATATTGGGTGGGCCATTCAATGTTCTGATTGCCAAACATTTTAAACACCTTCCATACTGCTGCACACTTTGTCCTATGACAGCACATCAGGTTAGACGAAAAGCTTTTTATATACCAAAATGCAAGACAACATGCAGCAGCTATGAATCATCCTTGCATTGTTCAAGGAAGAAAGAGAGAAAGTTCTGTAGATGCTTACTGACACCATTTCCTCTCGACTATGTGATAGAATCGTCCAGGTGCATATAATCGCCGAGGGTCTCTGTACAACTTTGTTTCTGGAATGCATGTATCCCTTGTGCATCTTGCGCATAGAAGGCATGGAAGACTGTGAAAGATTATAAATGAGTAATGAAAGGAAATCAGTATAGAACATCCCTAGTTGTTTCATTACCAGAAAATGGAGTTGAATATATCCTCCAAGGGCGTCGCTGTCCGTGGAAGAAAATCATCCTTCCAAGAAGAATTTGTACATTTAGTGAACAGACAGTGAAATGTAAGAATATAACATGACAAGCAGCATTACCTGCAAAATTACCGAGTGGATCACGTCTGCATATTCTATTGCCAAATTAAGAGACATACATCGAGCAGGAGCAATGGCATAGCACCGCACCTGCTTTCTGGGTATACCTCCTACTAGGAAAGGGAATTTTACAGCCAATATTGCCATCATTGAAGCAACACCAGAGCCAAGAGAATGGCCTGAAAATATGAGTGTATATGTAGGGTGTTTCAACACCAGAGATTTGAGAGTTTCTGCCTCTTTGTTTAGCAACCAACAAGCAGCTCTCAGCAGGCCATGGTGCACATAACCCTCATTAAATCTTTGTTTCCCTAACTTGTTGTCCCAAAGGACAAAATAATCCGTTTCTCTGCGCAGATTAAGGCCTCTCATAGCCAACACAATTTCTGAATTATCATGATCAAGATAAATGAGGTAGGGAGGCACAATTTCTTTCTTTGGAGTGTGGTTCACCTTTTTGTGCACGTTTTCAAGTTTCATTTGGTAGCCACCAGGAGGGGCCCATTCTGGATGGCTTAGATCCTGTTCATACACAGCTAAAGTAAGCCTGCAGATGCGAGGAACTGGTTCGAATTCATCTGCCTCAGCAAATTCCCATGAATTGCTATCCTGATCACCTGAATAACAGCAGCGTTTATATGCCCATCTGGTGCAAACTAAACAATAGACTGCTTCCGCAATAGGGACTCCCACAGCTATGGACATGTCCACAGGTTGAAGATCCTTCTTCACATACAAACTTATAAATGAAGAGGGAGAAGCAATTTACTTGGATGAGAAGCTTTGCTTTCCAAATGAGAAGCAGCTCATAACGGATGCTTAGACTGCAAGAAATTGTTCAAATGAAAAGATATAACCTGATAAAGTAGAATTCAAGGGATTACTCTGCTGAGACCTCCATTGCGGTGTTGGCGACAGCGAGCTCGAGATGATGTTCGCTAAGAAAATGTGTGTGGAACTTTTAGCCTAGGCTATACGCGTGGCATTGCTTTTAGGTTACATGTATGGTTGGTGGAAATATTAGTCCAATCCTAACATACATGGCCCATTTCTAAATGGGCCCAATTAATCTAAAATTTGTCATTAATGCTGGAACTTCCAATTCCCAGCCCCCCTCTCCCAATATTTAAAGCAATACTTTTGGCAATTACACATTAAATCAAGCCTAATCCAAAACCTAAAGTGTCGCTCTTAATTTTCGCTAACTGAGTTCCTCCAATTTTGCAAGATGCTCCTCCAGATTTGTCGGCATGACTACCACACTAAGAACCGTCGTAGTGGAATCTCACATGACAAGAATTAGGTAAGTGTCAGCTAAACGTCGGCCAATTTATTAATGGCAAGTCATAACTGGCACCTGCCTTCTGATTCCATTGCAGCATTTAGCAATTACTACAACGCTCCCCCGAAAACCAAAAGCACTCTTGATTAACTGGCAGGATGATCCTTCGGCCTTTAGAATTAAATTTAAGTGACAAGCTAATCTTGCCGAAGATTTCCCTCAGTGCAAAATCTTAAATGTCTATTTTAAATTCCTTTCATACTGCCACTGCCGAAGGTGGTCGTAGAGTTGTAGCCCTCCAAAAAAGGAGGTGGAAGTTGAGATTTGAGAGAGAGCTACCACTGCTAGAAGTGGAATCTTGCCCTTAATAAAGGTAGAGGGAATCTGCCATCGCTCAGTACCGCATATTCCTCAAGAGCAAGAAGGCTATGTATTTTGAGGGAACGCCAGCAACAGCTGACGTTCAGGGGATTCCGGAGAGTCATTTTGGAGAGGAACTGCCGAAGTTATGGTAGCCTGTAGAAAACATCACTGCAGAGCAATGGGTCCAATACCTGCAACAGCTGTATAAACCTTTGGGCAGTCAGACGCCAGTGCCTCCACAGACGGGATTACCACTAGTCATCACAGTGGACGACGTAATCATGGGCCTCCAGTGCCGGACTAATGAAAAGGCGGCAGATTCGGATGGTATGCAGGCAGAACTCATCAAATGGGTCGGGCCGCCAATGGTGCCTGTACTGACAGTGATATTCAATAAAGCACTGTAAGAAGGACTTCCTCTGCAGTGGACTTGCAGCAAGGTTGTCCCCATATACAAAGGCTGGTGACCTGCATTGTTCGGCCAACTACTGCACTATAATGCTCAGCTCTCTCTTTCCGAAACTCCTGGCCATCATTATCGAGCAGCGGATAGACATATGGGCAGAGGACTCGAATGTTTGGGCTATCACCCAGGCAGACTTCTGCCCTGGCCACTCAACCATTGACCATATATTCACCCTGAAAGCCATCATTGAGGATAGCAGGAACTGCCCACAGCTGTTGTTTCGTTGACTTCGACAAGGCTTTTGATACGGTACCTCGAGGCAAGTTGTGGGACAGATTGCAGTAGCATGGGACTCTATAGACTTGTAGAATGCAATATATAGGTTGTACGAGGCATGTTCAGAATGCCTGGCATCGTCAGGACATCCGGTGGTCAGTAGTATTGGAGTGCGCCAGGGTTGTCCCCTTTCGCCTACACTCTTTGGCCTGTACATTAACCAGTTGGAACAGTGGATGGTCGAACACAGGGAAATGGGCACCTTGCTGCTACACAACATTGTCAGGCAACTCATATATGCTGACGATGTGAACCTCTTGACCCACACCCCAGAAGACATGCAGTGCCACCTGAACGCCCTTGGCACTTTCTGCCACTATACAGGCATGCCGCACGGGAGTTAACTTGGCTAAAACTAAGGTCCTGCTTGTGTCATCCTCTCGCCACCCAAGGCCACCTTCCTTCACATACTAGGGGCAACACGTGGAAGTGACTCCCACATACAAGTATTTGGGAATTGAGTTCTCCACTACCACACACTGGGATAGCTGCATCCGATTGCATATTGTTGCAAGCTGGAAGGCCTTGTATGCCGTGCAGAATAGTAGTCACCAGGCAGAGCTGTATGGATGGGATCATCAATCCTACCTGTTCAAAGCTTTGATTTAGCCAATTCTTTTATACGGGGTTGAAATGTGGGGCCCGGTCATATCCGCCACCACATGGAATGATCTTGAACGGGTGCAGGAGGCTTTCTTTGCACGAGCATTAGCTGTGAAGTCCACAGTGCCATATTAGATATTGCTGCAAGAAATAGGTTTTCCCCCCCTCTAGAAAGTAGCGATGAGCCGCCACCTCTTGTACTTTCCGAAGGTAGTTCGCATGGGGGATGCGTGCCTACCTAATGTGGCCTTAGCCGTCACAGTGGGTCCGCAACACCTTAACGCCTGCTGGAAGGACAAGCAGGCCTAGTGGCTCTCCCAATGCCATATCCAAGCACGCAAGTGGGTGCATGTCCGCACAAAGAAGGAGAAAAAGGAATTGAAAACATACCTAGATGCTTGCTTTCTTAGCAAGCTGTGGGACGCAGAGGCTCTGGCACGGGTCAAGATGGCACACTATAGGCAACAGGTGAAACCACACTCGAACGTGGTCCACACCAGTACCTGCGCACCCCTCTGTCCATGTAAAAGCATAGACTGATAGCTTCCAGTCGCATAGGTGGGCATCGCCTCCGTATTGAAATGGGACAATGGGCAAGGGAAGCACGTGAGGGCAGGACCGGGCAGGACTTGCCGGTGCTGCCACCAAGGGACCATTGAGGATGAGCATCATGCTCTGTAGGCCTACCCCTTGTCTGAACAAATTAGGGCGGAGTATCCTCAATTGGTAGTGCCTAACCAGCCGCTGCATCTTTTGTTGAGCACCAACTCAGTGGGATCTCTTGGATCATATCTTCAAGAAGTCATGGACGAGCGAACTCGGTTCTGCCCTTCTGGGTCATGATGGCATCTTGTTGTACAGTATACCAACATGTTTATTGTTGCCAAGATTTTTCCCATAGGCCAATTGGTCTCCGTAGAATATCACATGTCATTGTCTCAATCATTGTATCATTGTTGTCTTGACTTTATCACTTGGATCCGCCCGAGTTGGGTTTCCAGGTTCGGTGGCCTGGGTTGCTCTGGCATGTTCATGTTCCTTTATGTTTCTATGTTATGTTCTTGTGCTATGTGATATCGGGCAAAGTAGATGGCTAGATGCATCTAGACTTTCAGTAGTCCGTATTGAAATAATTAATGAAAATGAAACATTCATCATTTAAAAAATGCCTTACTCCCGATGCATCGGATGTAACTTTCCATGTCATGCCTGACCTGCTTCCTTCTCAATACTCAATACATAATTGCCAAGGTCCTTAATACTAGCCCTTCTAGAGGCATTTTATGATGTAAGACTAAGCACTTTTTGTTCGGTAGAAATTTGCCAAGCCAGCACACAAGTTTGGGCACGAGATATCGCAAAAGATGAATGACCCCAACCTGACATCGGGGGGATCCAACTGTGGTTGGCTATCGTTTTGGTGTGCTAGGCTTATAGTCGGTCACTGAGTGTGGGTCGAGTATGGGTCTGACACCCCCTGGGTCAGATGGACTTGATAGATGCAGGTGATCTCGACCTATGGATTTTGGGGGATTAAGTCAGCTATTGGGTGTGAGCCACCTATTGGAGGCTACATCTTCTAGCTACACATGGAACCATTATGCTCCAGGAAGGGACTAGATGCAACCTGGAGTAGGTCTCATAGGGTGATCCTATGATATTTACGTCCCTGAAAGGCTACAATCAAGTTATAGCATGTCTCAGCCTATCTGCAAAGTATGCACATGAGGGGCGGATGGAGTGTACTACCCTAGCCAATGTTCTATGCCAGCCAACACCATTGTCATGATTCTGTCTGTTACTATCTTGAGGCCCTAACCGTCAGTCAATCTCTATGAGTCTAGGCCTAGGGTAGAACCTTCCTTTATGATACATTATAAATGCTATTCGATGTATGTTGATGTTCGTATTGATGATGGATGGGCCATCAAGATGGCATATTATTTATATGTATTGTGGCTTGTGCTAACATGTATGTATGCTTCCGCTATGTAGGATATCCCAGTGGAGGAATGGGGCCAATGACACCTCCGTGTCCTTCACCCGGACACTTGGGCCATCACAAGTGGTCCGAGTTAGACGGAGGGCCTTTCCTGGTGATAGTGTTGCCTAAAAAGGGGATTTCCCATATCTATACAGTGGGAGCATCGTATAGGATGGGGGAGCATCATAAAAACAATTATTCAAGACCATTGGCCATCTAACCCTTCGTTTGAATATGTTTAGATAGCGTATTGCAATATAATTTTAAGTTTGATTTGATTGTTTGGCCTTTGGGTCATGTCCTAGTTTCTTTTGGGCTTTTATCCATCTTTATATCTAGTCTCATGGCCATTTTTTGTCTCTTGGATGTGAACTTTTTATGTTCTATTCTATTATATTCTATTTTGCAAGTTTTCAGATGAGTTCTACGTACATAAGCCAGCACCCCTCGAAATCCTTAAGATTTGATTTGAACAAGACTTTTATTGGCCATGAATGTTAATTGATAGGGAAAACACTTGCTTTTACGAGCTTTTGAAGGAGTTCAGCATACATAGTATGTACATAGGCCAACATCCATACTTTTTAGATGACGATAAAAATACTATGATATTAAAACATTACTAGTAACGGTGCTCAGCGTTGCTGGGCATAAGTTGGGAGTATGTAATAGTAATGCAACTTTGTAACTCATTATGAAAAACCTAGCTCCTTCATGTTAAATAGTGTTGCCTTGGTCATCTCTGAGAGTTTTGAGTAGAATAGCATAGTACTTGTTTATAGCCATTCATAGTGGGAGTAAAATGTTAATCTGGACAGTTTGAGGTAGCCTATAATCAAAAATCTATAACTCTGTGAGGTGGAGAGGAGCATCTTGTCGCTTGTGTATATAAGGTTTGAAGGTCATGTTGGTTGATGATCTTAATCTCTACTATGTTACCAAGTTCCTATTGGGCTGCAATGATAGCATAGAAATGGTGCCCGACATTGTTGGGCAATGTTTGAGACCTATAAGTGATAAACCATGAGAACAAAAGACGCTTCACTATAGCATATTAGATCCTGAACATGGGTGCAAACACACAATAACACAATTCTAACTCTTTCGATCTATAAACATATATTAATTTGCACTATCTAATTTAGTCCCATGTTCTTTACAACAACTAAAGATTTGAAGACCATACTTACACACTAACTTTGCATGCAAAGCCTAAGTTGTAAGTCTATCTCAAAAGTAGTTGGTGGGTGGGACAACTACAGTGAAAGTTACGCTACAGTGAAAGATACACAATAAGTTTACATATATCCTGTAAGTTATCCTATAAGACATCTATCATGTAAGTTATGCTGCAGTGACAGATACACATTAACTTTACATATAAGCTTCATTTACATTTTTGTAAGTGCTAAATATTGGGTACATTAACGATATGAATTCAAGTAACTTTGGAACTTTCATTTTGGTTGTTGCATTCTGGTTTGAATAGTACGAAATCAACCAACTTTAAAACTTGCATTTTGGTTCTTGCATTCTCGTTATATGAATTCAAGTAACTTTGGAACTTTCATTTTGGTTGTTGCATTCTGGTTTGAATAGTACGAAATCAACCAGCTTTAAAACTTGCATTTTGGTTCTTGCATTCTCGTTATAGGGACTCACATAAGCAAGTCGCTTAAGGTTGGAGGATCTTGCATATACGCAATGGCAATGCCTATATAATGCATATTCATGACGTGTATTGGAATTAGCACATGCAAAAGGGAAATGTTAGTTCTTTGAGGAAATTGTTCTTTTGTCCTGCAGTTGCTTATTACGTGGCAAGTTATGGTAGGTTAACATTTCTCGAAGGACATAAACATCTTTATAGTTCTATGAGCAGCTTTGAAACTTTTATTGAAACCATCCTTGCCAATATTAAAGGTAGAGAATGAGTTTTTCTCCTATTTCTTAGAACATGGCTGCTTCTGCATGGAGTATCTAAAGGTGTTGTCAGTAATAGTAATACGATCTGAAACATTTGAGAACTTGTATATGCATAGCTCCAATGGTGATAAGCAATGCTCTTGAATGCAAATGTAACAAATTCTCAGCAATCAAGTGTGTGCATGGAAGACGAAGCTTTGACACATGGAGTACCTAAAGCTGTTGTTAGTAATAAGATCTGACATATTTGAGAACTCGTATATGCATAGCTCCAATGGTGATAAGCAACGCTCTTGATTGCAAAATGTATAACAAATTCTCAGCAATCAAGTATTTGCATGGAATAAGCTTTGAAAAATGAAACCGTGCTATTTACTACACCTGTGATGCCATTTTCATGCAGAAGCTTCATTTCTAAGGCATGTCTATCGCCAACTTATAGGATGTAAACAAAAAGAGGCTTCCCATATCATATCATGAGCTGCAGTTTGATTGCGCCAATATGAGATGTCTCAGATGAATTGGTTCCACCACTCAGTCTTTTGAGAAGCTTTTTAAGCACTCAAGATCCGTGAGCTTTATAATCAGAACTGGTGAAATTTTCGTCCTTGCAAAAATGTACTTGTTAAAAGCTAAACTGTACTCTCAAAAAGGGTCCTTGGACAAAAATAGAATGAAGCATATAAACAAAATACACCATCTGGTTATGGTGACCATGATGATATGGCAATGCTTGTGAATCCATCATTAGGTTAATAGAGTAGCAACAAAATTACCTTCTTCTAAAACACAGGATATGCCATAGCTAAAGCTCTAGCATCAGTGCATGTGTCTCTAGCATCAGTGCATGTGTACGGGTATGCCTCTTGCAAATCGTGGCCTATTCAACTCACAACTGAGAACATGAAGTCTACATCAAAACTCTGCCCAAATAATATAAGCCGTTTTTAAGATAATGCAATGCACTACCAGGCCAAAAACTAAAATCTACCTGCCATGGCTTATCCAGTAGATATTCGATCCTCTAGCTGCATCTTCATTCGCTTCGGCTGGAGCTTTTTCCTTTGAAGCTAGAACTCCCAAGATTATTCAAATGCTTCCTCTTCTTTCATTGCCAGAACCCAAAGCGGAAATTGCATTCGTCTATATGACTATTTTGCAGAAAATGTTGATAAAACGTTTAAGAAGAATAACAGCAAAGGACCTTATCTCCTTAAATCCTTATGCGTGCTGATGCTGTAAAGTGGGTTCGCAGCAATTAAAACTCACTTTCAAGAGCCGGATTTGACCTGGAAGATAATGGTGTAGAAAATAAGAGTCGGATTTGACCTGGTAGATAATGGTGGATTTGATCAGAGAAGGGAAAATCCAGCAATCAGGGCTCCAGAAATGCCAGCTCCGGCAAGCAGACATCGCACTCCAAGCTGGTTGTGAATACCTAGCTTGTGAAGCTGCTCTGCGAGCTTCCGCCATCGTAGCTAGGCCCTTTTTTATTTTTAGGGAGCTAGGCCCTTTTTTTTAGGATTCAAAGAGAAAATGCCACATCTTAGCCGTCCACGTGCTGATAATGAATCAGAGTCATCCAATTTAAGTCTCTGTTCACGACATACACACTAAAACATTATAATATAGGAAACATTATAATATAGGATAATAGCATGTTATCCTATTGTTTAAATTCGGTTTTTCCAGTATTCCAAAAACTTTTTGGATTTTTATTTAATTGATTTCCTATGATTTCAAGGGGTTTGGCCGTCGGAAAAAAAATTTTGATCTTCCAAAAATCGTGCAAATTCTTTTAGTGTTGATTTTGGGTCATTTCGCCCCCTTTGATTTCGTCATGCAATTTTCGCATTTGTTTGATTTTGGAAGTTTTGGCGAATTTTTTGGCATGTAGGCCACGGAGATGAACCTTCTTCTGTTGCGAATGGAACTTTCTTAAGCTTGAATCCCATCTTCTAGCTTTTTTCCTTTGTCCTTCACACACATGCATCCCCTTTAGAAAATAGCAGCTCTTATTTTTGGGCATTACATTAGCGTCTAATCCTCTGCTCAAATTTGCTCATAACCCCATTTTCGACCTGCTATAGGTGCGTTTCTAAATCGATTTATCTTGGATGCCTGTATGCAAGTGCTAAATTGTTTCGTGCAAGGTTATGAAGTAATTGGGCGTGTGTTTATTACAGGTGCCTAGGAGCCTTCAATTGGGTCTACGATGGAAAACTGTGTAGGTAAGACTATTTTAGTTTCTTTCTTCCCTTATCTCATTTCCGTAGCAATTTCGTAGGTTTTCCTGAATTTGTATGTTACGACTCCTTCAGACATTGAAAGTAATTTCTCCTTAAACAAGCTTTCTCTAATATACAAAAGGAAATCCTCGGGCTGCAAACCCCAAGTAACATTCTTCTACTAGCTTTTAGGCAATTCACCTCTGCTAACCAACCACGGAGGAGTTTGAGAACTTGTTAAGTCCTTTGTCTGGTAGTTCATTTTAAAGGATGGTAAATACCCTGCATAGGTCTTCATCTTCTAAAAATATTGCAATTGCATTAAATGTATATAATGTGGCACGACAATACATATGTATTCTTTCCAGAAGGGCAAAAATGGTCAAGAATGGTTAGGGGTTCTCCACTATGAATCTTTTGTTAATAGAACCTGAAATTTCTAACCTGATATGGTAATCTAAAGTAATTAATTTTCTGGTTTGAATTTTCGCTTCTAGGAAGGCTGAAGTGGAGTAAGAATCAATTTGAGGAAGGTATAGTCAGTTTAACATAAGAATCATACCTTCTAAAGCTCATTCAGTGCAAGTCGGTCCTTCTGCACACCAATTGTAAAAGGTCAGCTTGCATTGTGCTTCTGGTCTCTTTTCGCCAGCCATTTGTATGTGTTATTGCTACTGTATCTAGCATGTTTCTCTTTTGCTTGCAGTGTCCAGAATATTAACTTGCATATGCTTTGAAAGCGTCATCTAATGTGAAGCTAGGCAGAGGAGATCGTGACTAGGTATTTAATTGTGAGCATCATTGGTGTGCTATGGAAAAGATAATGATGTTATTCTCATGGTAAACTAGGCAGCATGTTTCATAGGAAAACAAGGTGAGTTAGGGTTGTGGTATAAATATTAGATATGTCACTCATTCTGAGACAAGCCTTATAGCATAGATAGTCATCTCGAAGTAACTTCATAGGCACTAGCTTATGTAGCAAAATGCATTTTATATGTAGCCATTGCATGTAATATGTGTGTGATGCTTCCATGTGTTTCAAGCTTTTGACCACAAAATGCAGTGTAGCCCTCCGTGGTATTTGGAACTCGTGTTCGGAACTAGGACCATAGTGATTGATCCTAACAACCTAATAACATCGGCAAAGGAACGTTTCATCTGCCTCCAACAGAGCAAGACAAGCTGCAACAGACACATGATTAATTCCTATATCCTTGAAAAAATCTGTTGTTTGCCTTTCGATGTTGGTGTAGGTGGGAGGCTATCAATGGCTTCTGGTAGTGCGCCTAGTCCCGAACAGGAACTTCTGAAGGATGTCCTTGATTTGGTTCTCTGAAATGATCTGCATATGTTCTGGGGGTGTGCAAATCCTGAGATCAGGAGGCTCCTGATGGATGTCCAGGGGTTTGAAAACTCAGGTTTTGCTGAGTACAGGCAACTTCTGGTGAGGCTAATGTAAGGGCACCACGATCTATCA
>JAANSK020299157.1:0-10105 GCA_011763485.2 Isoetes engelmannii
GTAATCCTGAGCGCCTTCGGGCCATTGTACTCTTGATCATTGTATAATATATTCTTGCCAGATCTTGGCGATCTCCTATGTATTTCTGTTTCCGAGTATTTCGGTTCCGTGTATTCCGGTTAGGTCCGTGACACCGAATACCCAAACTTTGGTTTTAAAGAAAAACATGAAATTGCTCCTATAGCAAAGAAAATTTCGACAAATATGCTATACACCTCCACATTTCTTGCACCTTCTATTCTTACACATAGTTTAGATTGTTGTACCTTAATTGCTCCAAAACGAACTTACATCCTATGCACATAAGAGCAAATCATAGTTCTTTATGATAACGTCATCAACCAACCAATTGGCAAATCATGAAATGAGTTAAGGTATATCCTCCGATCTCTACAAATATGCCAAGCATGCAATGCCAATGCTTCAATGACAGGGACATTATAATGAGAATGGGTGCCATGCATCTTCATACTTTAACGTCCCTTTCATCTATTTACCAAATGTCCATGTCCTTTCTTCTTTAATAACTCAAGGTCAATCCAGTAGTACTGGATAATCATCAAAGCTCCAACCAAAGGTTTAGTTAAAGAGAGTACCGCATTTTCTGGCACAAGATTAATATAATCCATAAATGAGGCAAAAATTGCAAGTATCTCACAAAGAAAGAAGGAATAACAAATTTTTAACACATGAGAAACGCAAACCATCTAGCTTCCATGTTAAAAGAAATAAGCTTAGTCAAGTAGTATGATTTAGCAGAATTGCAAAAATAAAAAACAACTAGAATTACACAAATGAAAATATAGAGAGAACAAACAAAAAATCTTCCATGTTTTAACGTTCATAATTGAGCAAATTCAAGCAAAGACAATAATCTTCCATTTTTTTACATTCATAATCGAGCAAATTCAAGCAAAGACAGGAAAATTAGAAAAAAGGATGTGATTTTTTTTCAAAAAAAACCATTATCTGATATATTTATAGAGCATAGGACTGTATCAAAGCATAAATCCAGCTGTCCAGGATTTTTGTTCATCCTTAGCTATCTAAGAAGTTTATCCGGATTTTTGTTCATCCTTAGCTATCTAAAAGAAGTTTATCCTTAGCTATCTAAGAAGATGTGGCAGCAAAAAGAAAATTATTGAAGTATGAATTCGGAAGAACTAAGCATCATCTAGTCCTAGATATCAATCATTTGCTGGTATCAATCATTGCTAAGATCATGTTTACGAATCGCTTCTAGTTACACATCACATTTTGTAGAAAAATATGCATCAGGTCAAATGTTATTTTATTTGACCTGATTTTCGCACTCCATAAATAAGCAGTTTGCATTTGCCCAAACATGTTGTGCATTTGTTTGTCTGAAATGTCTTATCTAATCTCCACAAGGCCACTGTTCCAATACTGTACGATTTTGCTACTATGTGACATGGGCGCCTCCGTAGATGCCACAAATATGTCTGTTGCTACTGCTGTGAAGGCCCTGAATCCGCAAAATACAGTAGTGTATGCTTCCAGAATCAAGAAGCCTCAAATAAGGCCGCTGCTATAGTAAAATCCGACAGCTGAATCTGCGGAACACAGCCTGGGTGCTTCCAGAATAAAAAAACTTCAAGTAAGGCTGCTGCTACAACCAAATCCGGCACTAAATGTGCCTAATAAATCCGTGGGTAATGCCCCACCCAATCAGCACTTCTATCTGCCAATTTGGGTCGGGCTATAGCAAATCAGGACTTCTTTCTGCCGATCTGGGCCGACGAAGGAGGGATGTCTGGCGAGAACCCATACAGGGCACGGCAAATGCGAAGCAAGCTCGGATTTAAATGAGGATGGTGTCGCTAGGTTGCTCAGACTTCGGCAAGCAACCTCTATTAATCCCGAGGCTTTCACCGGAAGAAGACACGCAGTGTTAGAAACGGAATCTGGAAAACCTGAAAATGCCAAGTGTCGGTTTATTATCAAAAGAATAAAGAATCGAATCTTGCCTCCAATAATTAGATATGTTATGATATGTACTATATTTTTATGGTGCTCTTTTGTTGCTATTTGAAGTAAATATGTTGGTAGAGGTGTACTTTTATTGCAGGGACATTCAGAGACATGAAAGGAATTCTGCAAGACTATGCGCAACACTGGTTTGAGTACGAAGATGGAGTTTTAATAGGTTAGAATAGTTTTTTGAGAATTCTGATTGCATATTTGAATTCAGCGTATTTGCATCAATCAATAGCAAGTTTCAATTTGTTAGAATTCAAACTTTTTGTTTTGGCAAAAAAATAACACGTTATGACCTTGGCTCATAACTCGTTACACGTTATTTTCGCGTTAGCAGTTACCTAACTTATAACTCATAACTCCTAACCATGTTTGTACCATAGTTTTGATCTACTATTGCACCTTGTTGCATGCATAGGCTGCTCATGCAAAGGATTTGTAGTTCTTATTGGAAGTGACTAAAATGAGGAAGAAGAAGTGCAAATGTGCGGAAAAACCATTGAACAAGGTATGTTTGATTTGTGTATTGAAGGCAATAGTTGCATTCCTGATTAATCATGGTTTCATCACAGATTATACAGGTCCTTTTCTTTGTCCCTTACCCATTTTCACAAATGGTCAGTTTCCAGCTCCTATATGCTGACTATTCTCATGTACAAAAGACCCCTTTGGAAGGCAATAACTCTTTTCTTCAGCATTGGTCTTTTATACTTTCTATCCACAATTCAACTAATTGTATATGGTGAAGGTAAGAAAAACATCGGCGATGGCATAAATTCTTCTTTTGGGTAAATCCTATTGCAAAAACAAGGCATAAACACACACAAAGTACTTACTATGACTATTATTATGGTGCATCTAACATACTTTTGGCATTTAGGTACAAGTTACTACTTTATCTGAATGCATTCACACACGTTAGAAATTTCACTCAGATGATTTTAATGAATCTGGTATATCTTAACATATGATTTGCTACATCAAGAGCAATTTTAGAAGTTATGAGATGGTCATATACTACAATAGATATGTCAAAAATGTTGCGTTGTGGATTATTCGACAAACAACAGTGTTTCCTATTGGTCAAATCTGCCTTATGGTTCACATTGTTCTTGATGGCCGATGGGGAGGGCTCTTTAGTAAAGGTTCTAATGCTGCTTTAGGCATACTTTTAACTGGCATCTACATAAAGGTTTCTAGCTATTACTTGTGCTTTAAGCATTAGGAGGATTCAAAATACACAAGCATGATTTTAGTAGGTTCGTAGTTGAAGGTAGAATTGTTGAAAGGTCTGATAGAAGTCTGGAACATAGAATAAAAAGCAACTTTCTGGCAGAATTTATAAGGATTTTCTAATGCTCAACAAGTTAAAGAACATTTAGAATGACGAAAGTCACTATCATTTTGTCTCGAAATTATTAGGATGTTACTTACAAATTACTTCTCAATGCAGGACAAGTGATAATAATGACAAGGAGCAACAAGCCTATCTTGATAGTGATGTGTTCTTTTGAGATGGGTATCGATAAGAAGATACTGCAACTGAGGTAACTTGATACTTTCAATTTTGAAATACTTTTTCAGCACTAGCTAGTAATGCCTTGAATTGGCTTAAGTCACTGAAAACCTGCCTATCACTTCCATTTTCCTACTTGCACATTATTTTCGATGACGTAGTATGGGTTTCAAACAAAATATCTTCTATAAGGAAGGTTCCGACTTATCTACATACATGCCATGATCATGCGTGTCAGAAACTTCTCTTCCTGAACAATTTTAAGTGTAACAAGAGTAGATCTTACTTTGCTTTTATTGATAAAGACAAATGAATAGCTGAAAGGTTACCTCTGGTGGCAGTACCAGTGTTGTCACTTTATCAAATCAAGTAGTATCCAAACTTGGCATGTAAATGGCACCTTTAACATGTAACCATCTTCTGGATTGAAGTAAAAGTAAAGTTATTGCTGCCCATGGATAACCTCATTTTGTGTTGTGCAACGAGGATATTGAAGTATGTCAAAAGCTTCATAGAAAGTGCCAAAGACAAGGGGCAGAATTCCAAGCTTAGGTCCATGTCTTTTTTTTCTGAAAATATGTGGGGCTACCAGAAGCCTCTTATAGGTGATATGTAGAAGCCAATATGGGACCTAAACAAAGAGAACAGCAAGCCGATTACTGCCAGGATTAAAAAACCCCCGCCTCGAAGGGTTTTTGAGCGAAAAACCTAGACAGTAATAAATATGTTGGCCTACTGTACAATAATATAGTATTATGCAATACTGCACGGGCGGACACAGTTGAGTCCGTGTATCCATCACCTGTTGAAGATATGAGCCCAGCAAGCCCACGGAGGTCGTGTTCAATAGCTCATGCAATGGCTGGTCAGGCACAACTAACTGAACATACCGTGCTCCGGATATGATCGAATTCTAGACAGGTCTGAAGTGCATGGCATTCATCCTCTATGGCTCCCTCTTGGCAACACTGACAAATCCTGTCTTCGCGTGCCTTTCGGGTCCATCGGCATGTCTCAATGCGGAGACGATGTGCACCTGTTCGGTGGAAGTTATCAGTCCGCGCCTCTTCATAGGCAAATGAGTACGCAAATAGTGTTGTGGGCCTCGAGTGAGCATGTGATTGACCTGATGCCGATAATGTGCCAGCTTGACATGTGCCAGAGCATCTGCATCCCAGAGTTTGCTAAGGAAGCAAGCCTCAAGATACTGCCTCAATTGATCGTGGTCCTTCTAAAGGTGAAGGGTTTGAACATCCAATCACATATCATTCTATAGTGGTTATAACTTTTGTTTTCCATGAATCATGAGACCATTAGAAATATGATTGCGTTGTCGATCAATGTTCCAATAGCAGGCATGATAATAACAAATTCTTATAACGTTGACAGACATTTCAAGTTGGGTCAAATAGCAAAAAGTATAAAGATAGATTGCATAATCTCTATTGTGACGTGAAAAAGTGAAATTGCTTTTATAAGAGTGATTTATAATACAGAAAAAATGGAAAAGGAGCGAAGACAGGCTTAGGTTCCAGACATCTGGGTAAAATGCAGATGGACATGTGAAACCGAATCCGCCATACAACAGCTCATGAGATAATTATGATATGTGGTTATGACCCGTCAAGAAGATGCTGTTGGAGTCAGAGCACCTGGGTTGAATGGAATGTTTTCCAGGCTAATGATCCATGGTGCCAATTTGTGGGACACACAAAGTGCAAGATGATGGTACACATGGGGTGTTTTTTTTTGTGCGCAAACAACTCTACAATAATATATGCGCATCTGACCTTTGCATCCAAATAAACCATCCTAGCCATACAAGTGTATGGCTGTGCAATTTTAAAACTCGAATTATGTTTTTGCTTTTCTTTGCTTTGGCCCAATAAATTCGCCCCACGTATACACTTCAAAAACAAAGGGGCGAAAAATAATGTTTAGTATGGTAGCTATGGCAGAAAGCTTCGATTCTGAATTGCAGACAAGATCGACTGCCATGGCAATCCGGTCGTTCATTTTTCTCGCTTCCTTTCTTGGATCTCTTCTATTTGCTGCAGGTTCGTTCATTTATTCATATTTCTCGTCTTGAAACAGATAATTCCCTTTGTAATCTTCGCCATTTCACCTAATATATCCATTTAGTCGATATTGTTAGACGATTAATCGTTTCTGTTAGATCTGTTTCATATCTTGCTTATTTAATACGGCTCCGCAAGTTCCCCTCTCAATACAGAGCAAAATGACTTAAATCTTGCAAAATGACTTAAATCTTGCAAGATTTCTGTATATGTTACAGTTCTGTTAAGAATTGCTGTTTCCTTGCTGTTTCCATAGTTCACATCTCAAATTAATGCGGGGAGGATGTAACAGAATAGCTACTTCATGTGGTATATTATATTATGAACCAAGACGACAAAAATCTTGCAAAATTTCTGTATATGTTTAAAATTCTGTAATGAATTGCTGCTTCCATAGTTCAATATCTCAAATTAATGCGGATAGCATGGAACAGAATGGATATTTTATGTGGTATTATATCATGAACCAAGATTTCTTTCAAATTTATAACAGAAGCGCAAGATTCTTGGTGTGTGGCGCAGAGGAGGGCCAGTTTGAGAGAGCTACAAATAGCTTTAGATTGGGCATGTGGACCAGGGGGGGCAGATTGTGGCCCTACAACTCCAGGCCAGCCTTGTTTTGATCCTAACAATGCAAGGGCTCATGCTTCCTATGCCTTCAACAGCTACTATATTAAACATGGCAAGGCCCCTGGAACTTGTAATTTCAATGGTGCAGCAACGCTTGTCTACAAAGATCCAAGTAAGCCTTTGATTTAATCTCCTTATTATTTCTCTTGATTATCCAAATACAAAAGAAAGCTTTCTTCTCTATAATGGGGTAGATTCTATCAAAACTCTGTTTGTAATGCAGGCTATGGTAGCTGCACATACCCTTTACAGGAAGACGATGAAATAAATGGGTGATGGGGCTGATCTGTTGTCATACTGTATTGTCAGGCATACAAATGTATCAAGTGGTGACTTTTTTTTGAATAAATTTTATGTTGTTTATGTTGGTTAGTCTTCATTGTTGACTTTATTGCCTTTGTTTCATGTGGGATCTAATCCAAAGGTATGATAATAGGAATCCATTGAAATCAGTAGACACGTTTGAATTGGGAACAGTATCCAGGCTTTATTTATTGAATGTGGAATCTGCAAATCTGGCCAAAGCTCTGGTCATGTAAGCACTCAGCATTTAAGGAGAGAAACACAAACCACACACTTTACCTACCTACCATTCTGTTCAACACAGAATCTTTTGTTTAGAAATTGATCAAATCAAGCGGAAGGATAAATAGCAAGAAGCACATGCTGGCTTCAAAGCCACATGAAAGAAAGATAGCAACCAGGACCAAACCGGCCGGACTTGGTCGCATAGAAATGCTCGAGAGTCTCAGGTTGTCGCATATAATGGGCAAATTTCTGAATAAGGGGAGCAAACTTATGGACCAACACATTTACCCGTAGACATTTATGAACAAGGCAGAAACTTTCGGATGTAGGAGCTTATCCCAAGCCCAGGACAACATTCACTTCCACTGAAGTTGGGAGGGGAAAGCGAAGCTGCCAACCAGCCCGAAGGGGGATAATTGGATGCTCTGAACCTGGAAGCCCTAAGGGACTCTTCATGGGAGATTTCAACATAGATACCCTACGTAAAAACAACACCACTGCAAACCTCCACGCTGCTATGCTCGGCCTCGCACAACAAGTCAAGGCCTCACGCACTCCACATCACTCCTCAACCACATGTGCACAGGCTTAACGCTGGCATTCTACAACATCAAACACTATGTGCATCACAACCTTTGGTTTAATTCCATAATTGAAACTACAGTTAGCTAATACTAAAAATCGCGCTTAGCGATGGTCAAGATCTCCCTAAACCGACATCCAACGGTCCGAGCCTACCGATGGACGCCTTTATGAATATCAGCAAAAACAACGGGAGAAGGGGGCTGGGGGATTTTAACTCAGTGGTTCAATTTTTGGTATGTGGGATGTCATGTTCAGTGATCTAATATGCAATATTATATATTTTTTATATCATAGTAATAATTACAAGAATTTATCACAGCGGCCTTCGCCGCTGCTGCTTTGAGCCTTTTCAAAGCTGAGATTTTGTTTTTGGCCAATTGTGATTTGTTTGGCAAAAAGAATGTTATTCGAGGTGCATTTCTAGCAAAATATATTTCGATTTCACCAGTTTTTTCCATACATGCTGGAATTTTGTAGCTGTAAAGTTTGCTGCAAATTGTCGAAGTGGGGTTTTTGTAATCATTTACTTATTTCTCCAAGTCATCTTCCTAGTTTTAAAGACGTTAGACAAAACTTGCAAGTGAGAACAAAATTCCAATTGGAAGATATATGGCAAATTCATCAAAACTCAGCACACATTGAAGGGATCCTCACAATCTTGGCTTGAGGAATGTAAAAATAGAGCTCGATTTACACTTTCCTGATATTCTGTAGAAGCTGTTGCTTTCTGTCGTGGGCAAGCCTCAAAAGCTTCTTTAGTATCATTTGTGAAGGTAAGGTTATGGGTCTGGCCGAGGATGATAACAAAAAAATGCATGATTGAGGCTATACGTCCGAGGCCAGATATTGGCACGTAAGGCCGAGGCCCACTAGGGCCGAAGATCGGACCGAGGCCTTACGTGCCAGTATCTGGCCAAGGACGTACAACCAAGGCCACACGTTTTTTGCCGAGGCAAAGACCGAAAACTACCTTATTGGGCTGATATTAGGACACCAGACTGATAATTAGTTATCAATCCTGCAAGAGTACTAATAATTAAGTTATCGGACTCTCAATTTACACACAAAAGTCGCATCCGGTAAAAGTGGGACGCATGTCATTCCTACTTTTTTTTGCCACCCGATTTTTTTGACCGTAAAGGACGTGTGAAACTTTTGATACGACTTTATTGTTTTGAAAGACGCCTTAGATGCAGTGTGAGAAAAAAGGTCAAGGGAACTTAGGTGGTGTCATTTTCTCAGTTAACAAGTCGAGAAGATAATAAACACAGCTAGAATCCACGAAAACACTATCTTAGATAAACAGTGCACTAATCTGCACTGAATTTTTGTTCATAAATAATTTTATTACATTGTATTTTAAAGTGGTTGAAGAGACCATGAGACCACGCTATCACAATGGTTACACCCTTTCCACACACGGACCATCTAATAATAATAAGGTGTAGAGCCCCCTTCGACGTGTTTCCAGCCACGGAAGCAACTTAAAGACGAAAAAAACTTGTACAAGGAGGTGCTTCATGGGCCGCGCTCCGGTCTGTCCAACCGATTTCACCACCTTCGTCTCGCCTCTTCTTTTCAATGAATGGGTAATTCTATTGCTCTCGAGCATGTGATCTGGTCAGTAAAAGAACTGTGGCACACATAATCAAGCTAGTCAAGTGATGATACATACAAGAGCAATAAAATATGAACCGAATTCTGAAGTTCATTTAGTCGTGTAACAATCTAAAAAATTAAAAAAAGACAGGTCTGGATGCCTTTCGAGAGAGGCAACTCAGAGAGAAAAAGGCAGGTCTGATGGCTTTTCTCGACTCACGAACCGAGAAACGCAACTCATAGAGAAAAATTAAAAAAAGACAGGTCTCAGGGCCTTTCCTGACTTGCAACTCGAGAAAGGCAGCTCTTTCTGAAAAAGGCGTGTCTGCTGGTAGTCGAGAAGGGCAGCTCAAAGAGAAAAAGTGGATCTGAGAGACCTTTCTCGACCCGCGAGTCGAGAGAAACAACTCAATGTAAAAAAGGCAGGTGAGGGTCTTTCTCGACTCGCGAGTCGTGAAAGGCAACTCAATGTAAAATAAAGCAGGTGAGGGCCTTTCTCATCTCGCGATCGTGAATGGCAGCTCAGAGAGAAAAAAAAGGAGGCATGAGGGCCCTGGTTAGGGTGAAATAAGCGAGTCTGAGGGCGTTTCTTGACTCACAAGTCGAGAAAGACAGTTCAGGTTGAAAGAGTCGTGTCTGAGGGCCTCTCTCGAGCAAAAAAAATGTGTGTCTGAGGGAGGGTTGAAAGAGGCTGGAAATAGAGGTGTTTCGCTGAAAGAGGTGGAGAATCCCTAGGTATTTGCTATCAAGAGCAAGGTGCAAGAGAAGGCAAAGAATGAACCATCAAGTAGTGAATTCACCATGGAAAAAGTAAACGACGAAGGCAAAGGGAAACAGTGAAAGAGGGGTCAAAGGACCAAAAATTGATGAACATAAGCATCTACCGTAGAATAGCTTCAAAAACAATGGCTAACATTAGAGATAGGACTAACTAGAAACTAAATCTTATTTCCACCTAAGCCAAAAATTGGACTAACAAACCTTCAGAGACAAAAAAAAGGGGGACTAACAAGACTAGGAAAGTGAAAAATGATATATGTCATATGAAAGTGGACACTACAACATAAAGTTTTTTTTTTTTAAAGAACCGAGTTACCAATGTATTAAAAGAATAATAATGTTACAGAAACGAGTGAGGAGGAAAAGGAACTGTCCCGAAGGGACAGAGATA
>JAANSK020299168.1:0-10105 GCA_011763485.2 Isoetes engelmannii
CCTTCGGGCCCTTGTACGCTTGATCATTGTACAATATATTCTTGCCAGATCCTGGCGTTCATCTCTGTATTTCTGTATTTCTGCTTCCGTGTATTTCGTTTCCGAGTATCCCGGTTAGGTTCATGACAGCTTTGGCTGGCTCAATGCCGTGCTGGCTTCCTTTGTGGCGGACATAATAACGAGATTGTTATCAGAGAATGCGTCTTGACTTCTCCGAGGATGTAGATCACGACAACGCGTACTAGACATTTTTCGTCCATTTTGATCATCTCCATATGCCACACCATCCATTTCTTCCTCTTGTTATTTGGGTTTGATTACGTGTTTGATAATGAGAATCTCTTACACTATGGTCCCTGTTGGGCCCTTTTCTATTCGTGGTTTATGCATTGTAACTCGCATCGTTTTCTTTCTCCATCTTAGAAAAGAACCATTGTAACTCACATCGTTTTATTAAGGATGGTGTAACTCACATCATTTTCTTAAGAATTGAGTATCTCGTCTATAACATCTGTCCTCTTCTACTAATTCTTTTTTTGAAAAATTAATGGTGTGGAAATGTCATTGTGTCACTATTTCATCTTACCATCCTATCCTAATTGCGCGACCGTCCAATTTGTTGATGCTTTTTTCTAGCACTAGCTCGTGTAGCTGGGTAGAGGTCATGTTATTTTCTGATTCTAAATTGGGCGACTCCTAATTGGACAACCACCAAATTTGTTGATGCTTTTTCTAATACTAGCCCATGTTGCTGCACAGAGGTCATCTTATTTTCTGATTCTAAATTAAGCTGCCCAATTTGTTATGCTATGTCAGTGGGGGAGACGTGAATGTAATTTTCCTATTCAAATTGGGCGTCCAATTTGTTTACAAGAGAGAGGGATATATTCAAAAATCTAGATCTCCTAAGCTGTGTTGCACAGGCTCTTTCTACCTCTTCCATCTAGAAGTAAGATTCGATCCAAGCTCCCCATGTTCTTCAGAAACTACCTGTTTTTCTATGTACAGGAACGACAGACTGCCTTAAATTCTGCAGGGGGAACTTTTGACGACGCGATGACGTGAATATAAGGTGTCAAAAATTGTGACGTGGCACAAAGTTCCATCTCTTTCTACTCCCTGCCTCCGGCCATGCTGCTATGGCGGTCTGAGAGGGCGCCAGGCCGTTTTCGACGGCGCAAGGCCATTCTAGATGGTTTTTAGAGGGCGATAGGCCGATTTGGAGGGCGCCATGCCACTTTCGTTCAACTTTCTTTGTATCTACAATCGTCATTTTTATTTTCTTGATAAATGTTTGTATGCAGACTATGGTTCTATGACAGATTTGCGACTTTGGAGTATTCTTGGCAAGTTTTGCGATTCTTTAACAAACTTGGTGGGGTTTATGTGGTTCTTGTGTTCATGCTAATAATCCCTTTCTTTTCTTATATGCAGGTCATTTTCTTGATTGTTGGAGGTGTTACAAATATGCAACATTTGCAAAGATACAAGCGGAAGCGCCAGAGCAGTGTTTTGTTTGAGGTGTGTATATTTTGTGTTCTTGAATCAGGTACTTGTTTCAAAGGTAATGCGAAGGTGGCGGTCCTTCAATGCTGTCTCTCATGGATCCCACGGCGGTTCTTTCGCACTTCTTCACCTCCTTACTCCTCTCTGCTACGTCTGCTTCAGTCTTTTCAGTGTGTCTGATGCTTCTAGACCATAGATCATGCCAAGATTTTTCCTTCTTCCCTTAATCGACCTTTCTTTTTTTCATAACTTTGTATTGGCCAGTTTTCTTGTTCCTTTTGGATCTTTTAAGGAGTGGATGCAGAGCTCATGATCGGCCTTGATGTTATTTCTATCAAGATGTTATTTCTATTAAGAAGACAGTAAGAGAAACAGAAAATTCAGTCAAGAAGACTTGATGTATCCGCTGTTGTGGAAATTTTTTGTCTCATTGAAGTTTTATGTGTTAACATTGCAGTTCACTCTGGCTAAAATTTTGCCTTAAGTAGAATTCTCAGAATGTGCAGTAAAATTCTCCAAATGTTCAGTAAAACTCTTAGAATGTCAGATAAAGTTAAGAATGCAAGGTAAAAAAAAAAAAAAAAAAAAAAAAAAAACTAACAGTAGAGCAGGCTTGGGCAAACGTTTAGGCATGCTGGAAGAAGAGGAAGAAGCAGAAAGGGTAGTGAAAGAAAGAAAAGAACAAGTATGGACCCAGGGAGTGCCCTTAATAATAACAGGGTATGGACACCTACGTTCAAAGGGTGGCCAGAAACAGCCCTGGTGTACTGATCTTTAAAAGCTAATTTAACCCCTAAAGTATATATTTTGACGCAGATAGTGGCAAAAAAACCCTAATGGTAAGTATACAAATACTTGATGGTGAAAAAAAAGAAGCCTCTTTATTGCACGCAGGTGTCCCATATTGCAAACAATACTGAATCCCCGTGGAGTATGAAATGCTAAAGGATAAATGTTTGCAATTGCACGGAAGAATGGAGTTTGAGATTATGGAGGATGGATAATTGTTACTAATTTTGTAAGAAATAACGGGATGAGCAAATCACAAACAAAGGTGTAGCTAAGTTGTAAAGCATTTGACTTTATTAAATGGGAAGAAGCTCTTAGGGTGATATAATTTTCTATGTAATTGAGTAAATTTGATGTGCAACACAAATATGCATACGTGAGGCACTTCAAAGACCTTGAGGTAAAGTATGATACAAACAAAGAAAGAAAAATAGAAAATGTTGCTTGTTTACTATTTGCAATGGGTAGGAAAAGTAGAAATAGTGTTGAAACTTTGTTGCAATTTTCTCGCATTGGCAGTATCACATGTTGTCGCCATGCCTAAAGTATGTAAGCCACAAGATATTTGTAAATGCAAATGTTGTTCAAACCATTTTTTTTTCTAGATCTAAGACTTGCAAAAACAATCAACCTTAAATGTTTCCTTGAATAACATAATTGACTTAAGAACCTGCTAAGCCTCTTGAAATTGAAATCGATCATTTAGAGTTGGTAAAAAACCTCATTCTAGCAAATAAATACATTGTTTCTATTATCCCTAACCCCAACCCTAAACAGAGCAGATAGATTGAGTAGGCGGATGTCTTGTAGCAATTTAACCTCTTAAAAATCCATGTTCATCAATTTCGGAGCCACTTGATAAAGGAAATGCTAGCTTTCCTATCTTTTTTTTTTTATTAAAAGAGGTATGTCAGACCAATGGCAAGTGCTTCGACAATGAAATGTAAATTCGCTCATTGTATTTGCTGGATTTTATAAGATCTATTTACCTTGAGAATGTATGACAACAATCCTTGTCGCTTTTGCTGCTTGCAACATATGTACATGCATATGAAACTTTATGTGGAGTAGTATGAAGAAAGTAGTATGAAGTTTGCAGGATGAAACATCTGGAATTTCTTCAAGCATTTTGGCACCCAAAAACCTGAGATGGGCCCCATATAATATGTCAAATGTAAAGATAGAACAATAAATGTTCAATAAATGCAATAGCAATTTCATTTGCAGATATTCAAATCTAGAGAGATGGAGAGAGAGAACATTTTGTATACATCGCCTCAGATATTTTAATAGTACATAATGTATAAAATAATAATCCGTTGCTTCTTGTGGCAAGGACTTCAAGACAACGGTATGTTGCTCCTCTATTGTTTTTAAGGGTATAGTCATTGTCGGGTTTAGAACATTTCACTATCTATCAATAGAAGTCTGATAAGTACCATGGAAGTTTTAACAATGAAGCAACAACAATCCAGTGCACACTTGGCTGTAAAACCAACGATGGAACATGTCTTTGTCCAACCACTATGTGTTCATCTTAACTCTTCTTTTATGCTTCAAACTATTGCTTCCTTAGCACATGAAAGAAATGGATTCCTAATGGGAAGACTTTATTGAAGTAGATGCAAGGCTTTTGGGTCCTGACTATAGCTGTTCTTAATTATAGAGGAAGAAGGGCCTGATCATAATTATCTGTATAAGAGAATCCTCGCCTTCATTTTGAGCTATAACTCTATGCCTAGCATTATACTATCTAACTCTGAGGCTTACCGAGAACAGGAGCTGCATAAGGGATCCAAAT
This sequence comes from Isoetes engelmannii, assembly GCA_011763485.2. Lineage (NCBI taxonomy): Eukaryota > Viridiplantae > Streptophyta > Lycopodiopsida > Isoetales > Isoetaceae > Isoetes > Isoetes engelmannii. The sequence goes on from JAANSK020299168.1 coordinate 4,097, forward strand.
ATCCCAATGAGAACTGTCAAAATAGTGTTATTCTACCTCCAGCTCATATTCCTTTATGATTTGCACAAAATAGAATACACGTTTAAAGCATTACTATATATATTTGAATCCAATAACCATGCCATTGCTTAATACCATTTTTCTCTTCATCCATCTTAAATAACAAAATGATCAAATATTTCTGGCCTTCTAACTGCCATAGCACTTTGTCACAAACAACCTATGTGTTAAAAACCTCCCAAGGAATTTGACATGCAAAAATAAATCTTACCTACCTTACTATCTGCAAGTCATTTGAAAGGATGTCAATCTCTAATTCCTATTCCCCCTGCAAAAGCCTGCATTGATTCCATATGATGTTGCAGCAACAAAGTTCTTCGTAATATACATTAGCATTTCAAGATAGAAGGATAGCATGGTTGTTAATCACATGGAGTCTTTCCGTTGGATGTAACGAACTAAATTAAGATTGAAGATAGGACTTCTTATCATATTGGTTGTTTTTATTTCCTATAAATAGTTAGGGGAAAGACGACTTTACCTCTACATGTACTATTGCCTTCCTCGAAAATCCAAATACACAACGACAACAGCTTACAGGTAAAAAACATGAATGAGAAAGACCTCCTATGCGTCCCATTGAAGCAAGCCCAGCTGCATTTTGGAGGCCACATATCCAACTAGGGAAACTGTTCTAGACTTTGCTTCAAGGCTGTTGCAATACAAAAACCTTACAAGTCACTCGTACTGGGGTCCTTCAAATCCTTGCGGAAAGGGAAAGCTTTGCCATAGCCATTGTCGAAATAACAAGATGTTGTTTTCGGGAATTATCTACGTTTTTTGGACTGTCAGATTCGAAATTGATAGATGTAATGGCTTGTAAAGTGGATGGGTCGATTGCGCTTATTATAAGTAGATCGAGTGAGGAAGAAGAAGGATAAAAAGCAAGCCGATGGGCAATTTTTGTAAAGTTTCTTGTAGGACAATACATGCACAAAAAAACATGATTGAAACCTGCAATAAACTTCCTCAATAAATTTATAGTGTTACAAAATGAACTTTGTATCATTTAGCCGCATCAATATATGAAGAGGTTAAGGGATTCTTCAATATGGCCACATTGTTATCACTCCAGAAGATAACATGTTCAGACTTCTATCAAACACCGAGCATGCAAAGACTACCACATGAGTTGCACACCATAGAATGTACATCTAAGCTTTTTCTCCTGATAAACATGTGCATTCAGTGCATCTTGGCTAGCACAAGAATCTAGCAAATATAGATCCCCTTATATGACAACATACCTTTCAACGTATCACCTGAAATAACTGGAGGGCCTTATTGAGCTGTCCAGCTCTGGCATAATCTGAAATTCTTGCATTCCGTGAGATGACATCTTTCTCACACATTTGTTCAAAGAAGCAGCAACATGCGAATTGTTTCGGATGATGTTAAAAGTATTTGAAACCTAAATCATCCATCCTCATACTTGCAAGTATTGAGCAGACTTGTCATTGATAAGATGATTGAGATGGATTCAAGCCAGTCCACTCTCATACAAAGTATCCAGTGGGAGCAAAAGATCGAGCATGCAGCTATTATGGTCTATTGTTGATTCAATATCGTATTCTACTTTCAAAATTTCAAAATACTTTTGGCCCTTAGAAACTAGACTGGCACAATTGTACGCAGAGGGAAGACAATATCACCTAGTTGTATACCCTGCTCTTGCATTTGTTAGAAGCAAGGCGTAGCCATGCTGCCATCCTCGTTCATTCCATATTATTATAATTGTTGTCAAAGGCACCAATTCACTGCCTAAAACAAGGCAACCTCAATAGGTATATATCTCTCAACCCATGTCAATAGCTAAGTTCTTCAGCAGAGCAAACATATGTGGTTACATTTGGAGTAAGCCATTAACCTCCATCTTTTCAAATAATTCTGATGCCTGCCCCTCAGAGACCTCTTTAGCGTATCCCACGATAAGTGTGTGCCATGAGACTATATCTGAACTAAGAACCTGTTGAAGGCATCTTATACTATTATAATTAAGCCCCATATGGTAGACAAAGTGTTCCTATAAGTGAGATGATTTCCCATTACCTGTCTATGGCGTTCCGTTTTCTACATGTTCTTAATAGCACATCAAATTGACAGCATCTGGATGGATATCAATGCTTCTAAATCTATCATGAAAAAATCTAAAATGAAAAGCCCAATGGGCTTTAATCAAGAAGCTGGCCACCAAATTAGTGGCAGGAAGATTTACCTCAGAAAAGAATCTGGTGAACGTAGAAAAGAAATTTTAGAACATCTTTGTCTAGAGGTATTGATACGCACTGCAGGTGGAATTAACTTCACTATGGGCTTTGCTTTTTCCAAATCTACATTTGTTACCACATATTCTGCATCTGTACTGCTTCCAGCAACTACTTTCCCGGCTTCCGTACTTAATAGCTTCCCATGGCTTTAGAATGCATCCTTGGGCCGTCATTACACTCATTCTTTAAGGCACACCAAACTAAACCTCAATCGATACATCAATGCATCCAAAGAGACCCACTTAAACACTGCTTACCTACATTGTTAACTCACATACATGTCGTAGATGTTGCAACTCGGCTTCTTCTAAATAACAGGTGTGACAAGGGGTTTGAAGATATCCGAGGGCTTACCTTGTGGTCATGAAAAGAGCAGAAGCTTAACGCCGGAAGGAAGCTTGAGTCAAACTCCGACGTACTAACTCAAGCAATTTCCTGGATTTTCTAATTTTCATAGCCCTACGATTGAATATTAGATAATCCAACGGTAAGAAATAAATCATGCTGATGTATCATAACACGTGGATAGCTTAGAATTGCAAAAAAAACAAGAACCTCGGGTTAGGCAAGCCTGCTAAAAATAACCGATAGAGCTAAACATTCCCTAAAAGCATGTAATACACGTGGCAGCAAACAATTGGATATTGAGTCAGAATTTTTTACACCTTACATTTACGTTGTTCAGATGGTCCGGCAGATCTATAGATCAACCTATTTCTTTTCTAACAGGTAAAAATTGCCCCTATCTTTTTCTTCTCTTTTTTGCTCTTTTTTTTTTGCTGGCATTACGTGGGACACCTACGTTTTACTGCCCCCACCTGACGTGGCACATATCCAGACCATCCATTCTGCAAATTAAAGGCTGTGATACATCCCACGGAACTGGCCGATGGAGCCTACGTTCATGCTATGCCGATGGAACCTTCAGGATCACGCTATTAGGTTAGGTTAGGGTTAGGTTTTTTAATCCTTTTGTTCAATGTCATGTTCCAGCTTTAATGTTATTTATTGATCCAGTCAAGTTTTAGTCCCAACATCTAGAGATCCATTGCCGACCCATGCAGGGACCTCAACATGTGCTAACTCATTTTTATTTACACCTAGCATTGGCTCTACATCTGTATTTATGTGTAGCATTGGCCCCATATTACAGCTTCTATGATCTAGAGGTAACATCTATAGTCCACCCATGCAGGGACCCGAACATGTGGTAACTCATCTTTATTTACATCTAGCATTGGCACTCATATTTATTTACGTTTAACATTGGCTCCATATTACAAGTTGAAGAAAGCATTATCCGGGTTGAAACCATCCCCAAAGGTATGGCATGATTGCATTAATCCTTATCTTTTATCTCTTGGTTTACAAGTACTAAGGCAGATGGCAACGTTTATGTTAAAACCATGGGGAAATTTCTTGTCATTGTGACCTTGTACTTTGATGATTGTATACTTGTTGCAAACAAGATGTCTTTGTTGAATCAAGTGAAGGAGTAGCTCTCAGCAGAAGGCAGAATTCGTCATGAATGAAAAAGATGGGGTAGATCAGTTATTGTGTTGTCATACATGTGGTGAAAAGCCGTGAAGAGGGTTAATTGAGATTAGTTCAAAGCAAATATATTGATGATGTGCTTATGAAATTCAACATGCAAGATAGCCAGTTCTCGGAATATCCAAGGAAAGCACATATTGGGCAGCAGTGAAGTATGCGCTATCTTCAAGACTGCCATGGTAGTTATTATGTACCTACATTATTAAATGGTGATAATCAGAGTGCATTTGCTATGGCTCATTCTATAAACTATCATGGAAGAACTCGTCACATTGGAACAAGCTATATCATATTATAAAAGACCAAGTTCAAAATGGTGTGATCAGTTTCTTACTACTGTCCAACTTTGGAGTGCTTTGGAGATGCTAGCTGACATACCACATACTGACTAAGGCACTTGCTTGAGACAAATTTCAGCATGACAGAAACTTGATTATGACAGAGATCCAGACTGAAGTGGGAGTGATAAAATATGAGAATATAATCTGTCCATCTGGCATAACTGAACCATCGCATCTAGTCAGATGCTTACTTTGTATCTATGAATAAAAATCCATCTACCTATTCCACAAACTGATTTGCCTTTGGAATTTTTGTTGCATGACGAATTTCTTTATGATCGAGTATTTTTTTCTCTTCGAGTCCATCATTGGGCCCCCTCCAGCTCAGCCCTTTCCGCTTGTACTTTTGATCTGCCCCATAACTTTGCTAATGATTTGCTAATGAGGTGCTGATGACGTGCCGAGTTTTCGTTTTTCCTTTTTACACCACTATTAGAAAGAGACCCAATTGCACATCATATTAGAATTTCTCTATCTCTCTTTGCCTAATCAAATACTCGGATGGATGTTGCCCAATATGTGGTCTAATGTTTGGAACTTTCTGGCATGAAATGATCTTGGATCTTTGCATTGCTGTCTTAGATCTGCGATAGATTTCTCACAAAATATTGTGACATAACAAAGTTTACACAGCAGAACATGACATTGGTGTTCCAGATACTTGCATACTGCAACATTAGTGTCTTCTGAAGCAGTTGAATTGGTTCCTTGCTCAATGGCAAATTGGCAATAATGTCTGAAAAACTTATTGTTGCTGCTGTTTGTTCATATATTCCAGCTGCTCAATTTCATTAAGTTGCAGTATGATTATCAATTGCCCAATCAGATCCCGCCACAGAAAAGATACAGGTTGCCAATCACCAAACTATATGAAACCAATGCTGAGAATGGAGAAGATAATACGAATATAATGAAGAACTACATACATTGTAAATTTAGCAAGCATGAACAAACAATGAAGATTCATGGTGACCCAAAAACAAAAGGAGGAAACATACCAATTACAAAATGAAGAGAACTATGATATATGATAGCCCAAGGCGGGCAAGAATACAACAAACAAGATTATAAGCAAACAAACAATGTGATTATTAGTGAGAAAGAGCGGAGGAGCAGAAAAGAGCGTGAAGGGAATGATCTAGTAAGGAGGGGAAGGGGATTTAGGGGGATAACCATAGGCTGGAGGCTTGGCCAAAGGACTTTCACCCGACACGCCGAGAATCCTGTGACAAGGTCGCGCAACGGGCATGGCGAATCGGTTAGCTGGGCCGTGCTTCCGTATGTGTATCGAAGTAGATGAACAATGTCTCCGATGCGAGTTTCGAACAAGCGAAACGACACCAAATCATCGTGAAGCTTTTGTAACGCTAGCTTTTCTAAGCCCGGAATCTGATAGCAGTCTGCAAAGACAAAGAGTCGCGCGTGAGACAAAAACGCGCCCGTGTAGTCTGCGTTTTCACTGGCGCAAGTTGGTTCTGGTATCAGAGATTCCACGTATCGGCGGGCCTTGAAAGCGTCCCAAAGCTCAGACCTCTTGGACTGGGTGGACTGGGTAGACTTCTTACTCTTCTTGGTCGCCGATGGGAGGTACCATGAGTTGTCGACCTCAGGGTCGGCTTCGTTGTCCCCTATTGCTTCCCGTGTGAGAGGACTAGAGGGCTCCAGCACCTGCGGGTTTGCTGGGGAATAGTTGCCGGTATACGCGTATTGACAGAACCGGATGAATGTTTCCTCATCTGTATCTGACCAAACGGCACAGCTTTCCTGTGCCTCTTTCATGTCTCCAT
>JAANSK020299179.1:0-10103 GCA_011763485.2 Isoetes engelmannii
AGGGGGTGGTGATTCTGCGGGAAGGTAGGATTTGCGAAGGTATCACTGAAACTAGGGTAAGTATATTTTCACCCGATAGATAGGATAGGGGTGCCATGTACCCTGCAGGTAAGGGGCAAATTGCCACAACTTACTACATGTTAAGGCGATTGACAATCCGCCTAGACATTTGGCTTCCTAATGTTGTGGTCTGCAATATTGCTGAAGAACTTGTCCTTAAAAAAATCAAAGGTAAAAAAGTTATGAGGGGGGGAGTTAGGGGGAATTCGAGTTCCCCCTCTGTTGGAGCAATGCCCCCTTTCGTGCTAAGGGCAAGCCCGCAACCGTCAGGACCCTAGCCCGCAAGAGTGCCAAGGTGTCCCGCTGACACCACATTACGGCCCCTGGCCGATCGTTGCCTCTCACGAGCGAGCGTCGGTCCATTGATGCCGCTTCATGCCTTTCCCATGGCCGCTCGCCCCAATGCCCCCTACGTGCAAGGGTGTGCCAGCTGCCGTGCTAGCCAGTAACGATAACCGTCTCCAAACTGGCGAGCCTTCGCCAAAATTTCACCTCAGAGTGGCCAAATTATTCCACAGCCATCGACATTCCAAACTGCTGGAACATTCTCTAGCGGTTCTGCAGATGTGCGGCTAACCATTAAGCCATCAGATTTTTAGATATCCAAGCAATCCAGGCCTTGGCAGGGGCATAATTTTCCCTTTCTTTATAAATACTGAGGCAGTCGAGCTAATCTCTATCAAGGTGAGGCAAATCAACAGCAAGTAGAGCACCCAAAGGTTTGCGCTTCAACTTCTGAGTCGTTTGATCGGACTCATTTTGTCTTTTTCTGGGCTTCTTTCTGCAGGATAATCAGCAGCTCAACCATAGACAGAACACGGAAGACCTCATTTCTCAGCTGCAGTCCTCTCTGGGATACGGCCCGTTTCGGCAGGAAGGGGAGCCCGTCTCTGAACAAGCGTCCAAGGGGCGGGCCTTCGACCCCGGTAAGACCTTCAAGCAACGCCACATCAACTACTCCTAACAGCTTCATTGTTAGGAGTTGTATGATGACTCCATCAGAGATCACAGCTACCATCTCCTCCTCCATCAAGGTGGAGGTGTCCCCATCAATCATCAGCCAAGTTGAGCGGGCAAAGGACGACCACGATCTGATCCACTGTCCCTGTAACTCCAGATATTGCCATCATGCCCTTGTGTCCTCCCCCACTGTAACCTGCCCCCTATGGCATCCAGTGTAACTGCCCTCTGAGGCTAATTTTTTGGTAATGGAAAATGCCAGGCAACAAAATACTTGTGTCACAGATTGTTTGTTGCTCAAAATATCTTATGTTTTGTTTTTTTTTTTTCAAAATCTGCTTGCGTGTAGATCACTTGTTGATTAACTATTATGTCTTGCAAGAGTCCACAGCCAGTATATTACATTAAATTTTATATGTTGTGAGGAGTATTACTTGTCCTAGACAGCTTGGTTTAAGTTTGGTTAATGTTGTTGCAATATTGGTGATACGGCGTGATACAGTAAGCCTGAACATTTGAACATTTGAATACCTGAACAACACATAGATTCGAATACCTGAGCAATACACAAATTTGAATGCCTGAACAATACACAATAATGTAACCAAACAGTGGTCTTATGTACGTACGAGTGCACGAATTGGTGTCTCAGTTGTCCTGAGTCTCGACATTATCTTCAGACATCTGCAAGCTGAACAATTAGCATGCTTGCCAAAATAAAACATGCATGCATCCCAAAAATAAAATTAAAGTTACATGAGAAAGGGTGGTTGTTGTGCTAAAATGGAGCCCCTCCTCAAAACTTGGAGTTGGTTGTGTTCGCTGGTTCATCTCAGCCCTCCATGTGCTAGCAAATCCCACATCCATGCCCCTAGTCCTAGATATAATGTCTGGATCCACCCTTGTTTCAACCATCTCCCTTATTATCCTTGCCTTGTCCACTACCCTGCCATGGTCATATTCTGGCCCAGAGTGTGCAAAAGCATAATTCATCCAATCTTATGTTCCTAGCCTTATTGAGTTGCCTTGCCCTATGGCAGCAGGTGCTTGGAGTGCACCTTGTGAGTTTGTCAAGTTCCAAACCTTCGTTGGAGACCTGATTGTGTTGATTGGGTTTGGGACAGGTCCCTACTGGTATGCACCCCTCTATGCTAACCTCTTGACCACTCCCAACATCACCCGAGCAAATACGTGTGTCCTCTAAGCTACACATATAACCTCCATCTCGTCCTCATTATCAATGCCTTGTGAGTGATCATGTGCAGGAGTGTTGGCAATTGGACTGGCAGGTTACTGCACTGCTGCATTAGATGTGAGGTTAACTGTAATTGGCCCTCTAATAAGACTCAATCCATGCCTCAACCTCAACCTTGTCCTGGCCTGCAGCTTCTTGTCTTCACTTCATCAGTCATGGGCCTTTGGTAACCAAAAACTGCTGCAACCCTTGACAGGCCTCTGGGATACATAAAATCCCTTAGCCTGGCACTACTGGCCTCGATGCAGCATCTGCCCTCTTCTTGTTCTCCCTTTCTTTCCTATTCATCTGTGCTCTCTTAGCAGCTTCCCCCCTCTCAGCTTTCCTCCTTGCAACCTCAGCCTTCCTAAGTGCAAGCTGCTCATCCCTCAACTTTCCTGCCTCAGCCATCCTAGCTTTCTCGGTTGTCAGTGAAGCCATCACTAGAGATGTGCACCCTTCCACCTGGATCAAGAGCAACACCCCTCTTCCTTTGCCTAATAAATCCTTGTAACTGCCTCACACATACTTGTCATGGCCTTACATTTGTCAATGGTGGCCTAATGGCATGAGCATGGACCTGCAAAAAATCATGAGAGTCTGCAACTTGTGTGCATCCTAGACTGGTGCCAGGGCCAGCATGTGCTTCTATGTCCCCAGCCCCAATAGTAGGAGTATGCTGCTCCACATGAGGATCAAGGCCAGCATGTGCTTCTAGGTCCTCGACCCCACTAGGAATTGTGTGCTGCTCATTATGCAGCATTGGTTGCTGCTCAACATGTGCAATGGGATTTGGCATATTCGCCCATAGTTGCTACACATCATCCATGTTGAATTCAGCCCAATCCCCATCATCTTCATTGGCCTTCTCATCTTCTTCAACCTCCTCCTCAATCCTCTCTGTAAGGACCCTCCCAAACCTGGTAGCTTCTTGCATGGGCCTCACCTCTTCTGAGTTAAAAGGCCATATCCCTGTCGCCTTGAAGCCAGCCTTGATGTTCTTAGGTGTAAGAGCAGCATCAATAGATCTTGATATCAATTCTAGCATGTCCTCCCTTTTTTGTTCAGACCTGCCCTTGGCTATGCCACTTGAATTGGGCCTTGAATGGTGCAAAACAAGACACATCCAAAGGTTGTAGCCTATTAGAGGTATGTTCAGGCAACAATTCAAAGTGAATACCCTTCTCCTTTGCTGCCAAAATCACCTCCAGTTCTACATGACTTCCATGCCCATCCATAATTACAAGGTGGGGTTCTTGTGGTGAAACATGACCTGGCACTCTTGCTGCAAAGTGATCTAGCCAGGACTTGAACAGTTCAGATGTCATCCAGGCTGATGTTTGCACAGCCTGAATTGCACCCTCTTCACACCTTGTTATGTTGTCTTGCCTCATGCGGGTTCCCTTAAAAAGGTATATGTTAGGGAGCCGGTTGCATTCACACATACCAGGATTGTTACCCACTCCCTATTGTTCATAACAACCTCACTTACCTTATTTTCCCCCTTCCTCCTTATGATCTTCATACCCTTCACCTTACGTGAGAATATCTTTGATCTGCATAGGTTTCGGTTTCCAGATATCCACGTACATGAAAGAGATGAGGTAATTAGAAATATTGTGGAGCAAACTGGATTTGAAATGATGGATGCATGTGGAAGTGATGGTGAGAAGAAGTTTGCTTTCAATGATCATATAGTGATCAAAAATCTAGATTGGCTTACAAAAAACTTTTACACTTCGGGTGTGGGTAAAGCCTCTAATAATTCGTCATTTATATGCCCAAAGCATATTAGGGATATAGCTTTGAAAAGGTTAACTAGTATAGACTTTACTCCTATATAGGAACTGAAAATGACTTACTCAGTTATGACATAAAGAAAGGTATAGCTGATTGCATGGGTGATATATCTTTTGAATATGAAAAATTACCCTATATCTTGGGCTTGTTTAAAGCTCATAAAACGGTACAGATAGATTATTAATGCACATGGTACAGTATATACTAAGATTGCTCAAACCATCACTGTTGTGCTAAACTCAAATCTTAAAAAATGGCCGGAGATGACTAAAGATTCATGTGCCAAATTTAACACTTTCATACGAGGCAAATACAGCTCAAACTGGTTGGTAAATTCCATCTACGATGTTTCCCTTAACTTAACCGACAAGGTTAACGAAGTGTTTATTGCAGACATAACGAAATGTTATGAGAGCATCCCATTACAAGGAGATAATGGTATTTGCAAAATATGGAGAAAGTTGTAGCTCTAATGTGGGATTATATGAGGAGATTAAATAAAAGGTACAACTTATGGCTAAAGATTGGTAATAATGGTGATATTACTACCAAACGGTTCAAGGCACTTCCAAAAGGAAAATGCTAGAAGTACATGAGTGCACACCAATTTGTCAAGATGAATACTTGGCTATTAAACAATTGCTTTGTCAAATTAGGAAAAGGAAGATGGCTGCAAGTATGTGGGATTCCCATGTATTTCTTATATGGCCCATGTTGATGCAATGTATATTTGGTATGGTATGAGCTATGCTTTATCAAAGAACTAGTCAAGCAAGGAAAGTTTGAGAAGATTAAAAGGTTTAACCATATTTTCAGATATATGGACGATTTGTTGGGCATCAATTGTCTAAACATAAGGAATTTCTTTTGAATGACATGGGGTAGTTAACTATCTAGAGATCAAAGAGAAGACAATATATGGAGGATACCCCTGGTGTACTATACGGCTGAAAATCACACTTCCTTAATATGACTATTGAGGTCTTTGACAAAATGTTGGGGCTGAATAGAACAACCAAATATGATAAAAGGGAGTGGTTACCTTTCAAAGTGACTAAGTTCATACATGCAAGTGGGTGCAGACCTTATTTGCAGGCCAAAAATATGGTACTATCCCAAATCATGCCATGTCTATATGTAAACTCTGAACTGGCAGGAACAGCACAGGATGGCAATAACCTGATTGAAGACTTCGTGAGTAATGGTTTTGATAAACATGGAATCATCAAACGAGTGCATAAATATATTCAAATGAGTGAGTTTCCTGGTTTGAAATATGAAAAGCACCCTCTACTTCAAATGATTAAAGAGGCACGAAAAGCATGTATACATGATACCGTATAGTATAGTAGGTTTTCTTGGTTAAGTTTATGATAAAGAAATATAGATTTGTAATTTATTTTTAGGTTTTTACACTTTGTAAAGGCTCGGTGACGGGTGAGCGGCGGAGGCCGTGAATCCACCACCGAATCTTTACAAACATAAAAAACGTAAAAATGAATTTTTTAAAACGTAAGGGGTACTAATAAAAGCACTTCTTTTTGTTTTGTGGTTGTGTCGCACCATAGAATTTGTGGCGCAGAGCAGAGGATATGGAGCACATTCATTGCAGAGAGCAGCAAATCCATTGCCCGAATCGCCGTTGTTCTACCATATCTTGGTCACGCCACTACAACAGATCATCGCCCTAGTGTTTTAAATGGGGCTTTTCTCATAATATTGTCTCTACTGCTAAGATTTAACCAAGGGCTTCGAAGTTATAACTCCTGCTAGAGTTTAACCAAGGGCTTCGGATTTGTAACTCCGACCTATGGATAGGCCTGTAGGTGTAGCCATAGCTAAAAGCTCTCCAAGCCAAATACAATGCAGATTCGATGCTTTTCTTCGGCCTGCGAAAACAGAGGAAAGAAACAGACTTTGAAAACAAATGCTTGCTTTTCGCCCTGCGGAAACATAGTTTGCCGCTCTTGGAGTCAAGAAACAGAGTCGCTAGAATCTTGGCAGCGCCACTCCTCAAAATCCGGAAGGAAGTTACTCGACGTAGACTATGCCTAAAGTAGCCGTAATTTCCATAAAAGTATCTTTATAGGTTCCAAACTTATACCCAGCATATTGGTTAGTTAACTTCGGTTAATGTAGGCCCAATGATTAAGTCCAAAGCCTGCCCAGAGAGGGTACTATTTGTTCTCGAATTGCGCATGCCATAGATGTCCCTGTTTGTTCTCTTTTGTTGCAACAATTTACTGTATAAGATGGTCATGAGTTACTTCTTAACAGTGTCATCTGATTAAATGCAATAGATCCATGTTGTCACATTGACCAGCCAAACATAAAATTTATTACAGTCCATCCAAACATCAAGCACATTGATTGAAGAGAGTTGGAAAAATGAAGAACATTTGAAAGCCTACAATCAAAGGTGACCGAAAGCTCATGCCAACTTATATTTACACAAAATAATTTACTGTATAAGATGGTCATGAGTCCCCTTCTTAGCAGTGTCACCAGATTGAATGCAATAGACCCATGCTCTCATACTATAAATTGACCAACCAAACATAAAATTTATTATAGTCCATCCAAAAATCAAGCACATTTGAAAGCCTACAATATAAGCTACTCGAAAGCCTATACCAACTTACATTTACACAAAATAAGACATAAAACAAACTACAATGAAGGTTCTTAATCAAATTTTCTTCACGAGGTCAGCAAATGATGCCTCCATCTTTGCTAATATTTCTAACTGCTAACCTTCAGTCAGTTCATTTGGTGGAGGAACTCCTTCCTTCCATCCTTCCTTAATTTCATGGAGCAGAATGCATGTCCCTTTTTTTTTTTTTTTCTTCCCACTATAGGCTTTCCTTCAGCGTCCTCATCTTTCTCTTCTTGTGCAATGGCTCCTCTATGAACCGCTTTTGTGGCATTTGCTCTAGTTCCCATGTATTCGTCAACAATAGAAAAACCATTCACATTGGTTAGATATACCAGAGATATTGTTGTGAACTTTGTCTTTTGCATAATCTTTGGCAAAACGCTGCATCCTTATCAAATCCAGGATATATTGCCATGATACGAGTCAAAACTGTATGCCACAAGTTAACACCTTGCTTTGGTGGCATGGAAAACTCATCTTGCATCTCCCCTCTCACATGTGCAACAATAGACTTATCATCCCAACAGGTATACTTTCCATTGAACTCCTCCTTACAGTCCTTCTTTCCTTCGTCTAACTTCTCCAAGTTCTTCTTTGGTCGACCTCTTGGTCTTTTCTTCATTGCCTTGCTATCTATTGCAACATCTTGTGTTGGGCCAGGGTGGGACATAGATGCTTGAGGAATATATGGATTGTTGTTATTGCAGTTTCTCAGATCAACAAAGGGAGGCATCATAGAAAAGGGGTAGTGATTGAAAGCAGCAAACTGCGTGTTAGGAAATGGTACACCTTCATGTTTAACTACTTGTGACATGGGCTGTGGCAATTGTTTTCGACGGCAAAAGAGCTTTTGAGGATGATCTGAACTTTGATGGAGGGCATGGACATGGAAAGTGTTGCTGGCCTTCCTGTGTCCCAAAAACAATCTGAACATCTGAATCCATTTCTTCACAACCTACATAATAAACAATTACATTATATTTATTCTTTCTGCATAATTATGCATGTTAATTAAACATTGAGAGGTCTTTAAGAAGATCCTAGAGACTAAAATCAGAAAAAGGTTGTTGATTGTATTTGCAAACTCACTTGTACATGCGGGTTTGTTGCATGTGCATTCATAGATGTTTCGTGTGTATTCATAACCATTTTGTGGGGACATTAATTGTGCAGAAGTCAGAGTCAGAAATAACTATTACCATTTTAAATATAATCAGCTGTACCGTGAAGCACTTATTTTAGCCATGAAACAAAGATAACTGACAAAAAAAGGGCAAAGAAGATAACAAAAACATACCGATTGTTCAGGAAACTTTCTTGCTGAAAATGAACTTCTTGTTGAACACAATAAATGAACGATGGCCATTATGTACAGATAGAATAGATTGATTGGCACCAGAAAATAGGTACAATCAAAATCTAAATCTCCCTGTTTAGATTCGGAAGACTATTTCACGGGGGAGGAAGACTGTTTTGCGGGGCTTCCTTGGCCACGTGGCAAAGGATGGACGACAAGCAATTTTAAGCATTGTTATGACCAGGCAATATCGCCTGGACTTTTAAGAATAGTTCGAACATTGCCACGTTGGAAACCCCTCGTAAATTACACATTGTATAAGAGAAAGTCCCTCTAGGCTTGATTCTGGAGGGGAAATCCTGCCGACATGAGGAGCGGGGAGGCTGGGTTGACCCTCCAGAATCAAGCCTGGAGGCAGGCCGGCAGGGTTTCCCCTCCAGAATCAAGCCTAGAGGGACTTTCACTCAACGTAAAAATCGCCTGGGGTATTTTCACCGTTTGATGCAGTTGATTTGAAGAGCTGCGATTCGAACAAGAGATTGGAATGCAGAGTAAAAGAAGATGAATCGAGAATTGCAGGTAAAAAAACTTAGAACGAGAGTAAATAATGATGCTCGACTTCTTGGGATTGAAACTTCCCATCTGCCATGATCTGATTGGAAGCCTGGGCTGAAAATAGCCCCGGCGGTTTTTACGAGTGGAACATTGCATTCCCCGCGAATTTATGACATGTCAACTTTATATTGGCCACAATTAAAATTTTTGATGCCAGAAAATTCCAGGGAATTCCAGGAAATTCCGTTAACCTTTTGCCAGGTCGGCAAGTTTACCTGCTGAGGTGACACACTGGCGTGGAACTTCGAGAGCGCTGGCTATAACTCCCGGGAAAAAAAACCACGGTCTTCCTTCTTTTGTAACAGCTCGTTGCCGATGGGAGTTTCATACTTGTTTCAGTTCCTCTTGCAAAATCTGATCTTGGATTTCTCATCCAGGATCAAGGAAATGTGAAAATAAGTTTAGTTTGAGATGATATAGCTTGCTTCATTTTTTCAAGTTACAGTCGATTTGAAGTCCGGCTGTTCAGGTTTGTCAGTCTGATTTTTGTATATTCTGCTCTTAAAGTCTTAATGTTTTGACTGAAAGCAAATCGGGAAGCTGACTACTGTCATAGTTGGTCTTTTGTTCATCTAGAAAAATGGGTCGATGCCTGGGGTAACACAGTTAAAATGTAATTCTTGTAAATTCTTTTTACATTTCGTCTGGGCCAAGATCCCATCTGTAGCATAAAATAAATTGCATTTTATAATCATGCTGTCAGATTTTAGATTTTGCCTACCTACTTAAGCTGTATATGCATATGCATTTTCTCATGCACTGGATATCTACTTTTTATATCTATTTTTGGTGACAAGTTAAATTAAGCGTTCATGTTGTTGAATAGAACTTCAGCAGTTGATCAAGCATCTGTGTTTTCATGCCCTGCTTTTGGTTATTTTGTTGCAGCATGCTTTTCTGCAATCTGGCGCTTTGTAATGTCTTTGTAGCTTGTTATATTCATAATATGAAAACCCTGATAGCTCAAAGTATCACACTCTTCTGTAGAACATCTCATTCAAACTAGCCAACCTTGCTATGTTAAGTTTTGGTGGTATGGTTTTGATTCTCCCTCAACTTTATGTTGTCAATGTGGTGTTTGATTCCCATCACCTTTTTACTTTGTAAGTTTGTAGGCCTGGTGTTGAAATTCAAGCATTCACCTAACAGCTATTTTGTACTTGAAATGGACAGCATTCACCAGAAGTTCAATATACATATCTAGTTATGAAGTATTTTCCTGGATCATCTGTTGAAAATACAAAAGCACTATATTGTTCAGGTGCAAGAACAAAACAGAAGTAAACTCATAAAGCTCATAACTCTTTTATGTCTACATGCTTTCCAAGGCTTTATTATGAGCTCGTTTTCCCTGTGCTTTTTACAAGGGGTTCCTGTTTATTTTCCAGGCAGGAATCAGCTAGTTGCTTCTGTTGCTGCTGTAATTGATTGGGACAATTCAGTCATTACAGTAGACAGTTCATATATATCTGCAACTGATG
>JAANSK020299190.1:0-10102 GCA_011763485.2 Isoetes engelmannii
AAAACTGAAATAGAACAAATATTACCTGGTGCAGCTCGAAGCCAACAAAAGAAGCTTCAGATTTTAGTATTTCTGGATATAAACAGCAAAACTAAAATAGAAAAACTATCGCCTGATGCAAACCGATCTGCGTACATCTTTTCTAACTGCCTTATGCCGGGGCTTTGCCTGAGCGCAACTAAGCATGCATAGGTTTTGGACTTCGCTATTGCTGAAGGCACCCCTGTTTGGGCCACAATCCAATCCAGCCATGCCGCTAGTTGTGCAAAAAAAAAATGTTCAGATTTGTTGAAACCTCGACCTAGAAATGGATTCAGACGTTACACCCTTGCATAACGGCTGTGTTACACCACCGCCCCGCTCCCACCGCCCAGAGAGGAGAGAGAATCTTGCCGGAAGAAGAAGAAAAATGACAAAAACGTACTTTCAGGCGCCAAAACTCACGCTTTTGCTCCAAAACTCACGCCGGAAAAGGGTTACACCGGCGTGAGCGAAAACCCTAAGTTACATTTTAAATAAGTAGATATGCTTTATCACTTTTATGTACATTTATATACCCCAAACCCTAGAAGTACCCCTTCCCTTATTGTCTTTTTAGACTATATATGGGGATTGTTGTTATTGTTGATTGTTGGCCCTCAAATCATGGAAGATTCTATAGAATCTTTCAGATTGATGGCCCATATTTTTTGGCTCACGAAAAACTCCTGCAAAAACCAATAGTGCAAAAGCAACCTATTCTTTTTCAAGACACCATTGTGATATAGCTTCTGCCATGACAGACCGACGTATACTGCCTCTGAAGGAATGTTCCAGCGCTGCCAGCATGAAGTCTGGTTGAATCCTCACATCAAAGGTTTCTTGTCTTCCCCTCTCGAAATCAGGTTTTTTCTGCCTCTGAAAAGCGGCAGCCACTCTGTTCATTCCTCAACAGGATTTCTGGCTGCCCTTTTGCAAATTTCGAGAACCACGAAGCCCAAATCCGGCCATACCTCTGTCTTCCATGGCCTTGCATACTCGCCCTTCTCTTCTGCAAAATCACCAACTGCTTTCCATTTGCGGACCACTGCAGATCAAAACACCATCTGTGCACACGCCCAACCGAAATTAAATTTCAGAACATCTTAAACGCCCACCGAAACCTTACTGCCAACCTTCACCCTGAGGTGCTTCAGCAATACGAAACTAAATAAGGACACATTACGTGGGTTTTCCCTTTCTCACCTCCACATTAAACGGGCGATCATACCAGCTTCTCATTCACCAACTCCAACGACCCTTGATGTACATAAGTTACATTATCTTAGCTGGACGATTAGGATATGCTCTTCGAAATCTAGAAATTATATAAAGTTATTTTGCTCTGGAACAGATTAGCCCAGGTTCTAGTCCATTATTCAAATAGTTCCTTCTAGAAGGTGAGCTCGTAGACTTTTTGTGGTGTCCATTTGATTATTTCCTTTTTTAAGCTTACATCATGACTTGGATATGCAAGGCACATTTCCATGCCTAAGACTAGAACTTTTGTCTGAGAATCTATAGTTGTGATGTCTAGCTAACATGTCGCTTACCTTCATGTGCATGAAATTTAATTTCTATCAGCTGAGATAACAGAGCTTGCAAATTTCTCCACCTTGAAGTTTTGAGCATGAACATCGACTTGTTGGCTTACTAAATGCAAATGGATAGGAAGCTACATTTTTTACAGTTGGATATAATAGGCCAAATAGTGATTTGCATTCATGTTGGATGTATAAATATGTTGGTTATGAAGTTAAGAAATATAGAACTATTTAGCTATGGATTTTTGTAATGTTTGTGTTTAGTTGAGCTGGAGGTGACATTTTTTTATGCTGTGGACTGTCAATCATCTCTTAAGCTCTGTTCTTCACAAAAGAAATCATTCATCACCGGCCTTACATATATATTCAAAACCATTACAGTTTCAAACATGAATACAGATCTGATTCCAATAAAATGAACTCATTACATCACAAGGGAGGTTTGATACGTCACAAAGACAAAGCCTTTCTCAATCATGTACAAAAAAAGGGGGTCCTCATAGTATGATGCCAAAGTTGGGATAGAACCGAACATTATGTTTGTCGTATGCAGATGAGCAAACATCTAAAGGAAACAAAAATGAAAGATTTTAGTATGAAATAAAAGGCATATCCAAATGCAAAAGTGGTCACCTTCTCGAGCACCAAGCTTGCGAATTATAAGCTCATGCAGTTGAGGGCAGTTGTTTTGGCACTCGTCAGAACACATGTTTTTATGTGAAAAACCTTTTTTCCAAAACCCGCAAGCTTTCAGACACTGGTCGCTCTCGATCCACGTTTTTCCGCCATTCCATAACTGCAGCAAATCTGATAAACATCAACCTTTCCCGAATTGATTTTGAAAACTTTTCCTTGAGTAATTTTTTTCCTTCTATTTTGTTTAAGACCTGATCATCAACCATTAGTTAAACTATAGTGGGAAAAAAAAATGAATACTTGCTTTGCATTTGTTAAAAGTTCTGCCGGTGCCGTCCTGCTGGAACATTTGGCAGGTGAAACAGATTGCATCCTTTGTATTCCTACAGGTTTCGTCTTCAGCTCCAATGCTGAGTGCCAAGATATTGGCAATGTAGATCATCAGAAAAGACAGAGCACTCCTTTTTGATGTCATTCTTGAGGACTTCTGCCATCACAGAATGGATTTAGCATGCTTTCTTCCACTTAAACACATGTAATATAAATATAAATACATCAAAGCCAAACAAAATACTCACCAAGAGAAATATGAAGAGGATGTGAAGAACAAAACGACCCCTCTAAAAACTTAAATCCTTGAGCAGGGGCATGCTTATGGTATGGCACTGACATTCTGTTTTGTGTTTTGGTGAAGAACACCTATAACGTGGAGCCGTCCAACCACGTTATCTCATAATTCGTACTTGCCGAAGCGCTTCCCGAAAAGGGATCCCCAGATATAAACATGCATTTGGGATGGGGATCCCCATGGGGGCTGTTATTAAACCCTCTGTTATGCCGGACCTGGAGACTGTCGGGTTTGGCACTCCATCCCAGCCGTCCAGTAGTCAGCCAATTCCAGCCGTCGGATGCGCTACCGAGAGCCGTTTTCGCCTCGCATTCCATAAAGACGGGATCCATACCTGAAAGTCCGCTACCGGGAACCCCAGGTGCGCGAGGTCCGGCAAGTCGTTTTCCCCGGCAAGGAGAGCACCCACCCAGTGATCCCCGAGCTAGTAGCCCCCAATTCTTCTTCGGCAACGGAAGCACGTCATGGACGATCCCAGAGATTGGCCAGAATGCCAGGATCATAGTGGGTAGTGCCGATGAAGCTATCTCCGGCAACAAGAGCACCTTAATGGCAATTTCAGAGCTAGGGATCGCGCATTTTATTCCCGCCGCCAGAAACACCATTTTTCCATTTCGTCGTAAAGGCATTCCTTCTGGCGAGATCCCGTTCTGGGTGATCCCGGCGGTAGGACACCTTGTTTAAATGTGGCTTGTGGTTTTTTAATCCACACAAAAATTGGATTTCGATTGCTATCAAAACAAGCATACATTACACGTCCTAGATGATTGATTTATTTTGCCAATTGCCAATATACGCTCCTCTATACAATATGATTTAATACCCCTACTATTATGTTGCCCATCTCAGCCCTTATACTGCTGCTGCTCGTGCATCAACGTATCTCCTATTTTCTTCAATCATTTCCTCTAGAGTTAGGTCATACTTCAGATGGTTTCCAAACATTCCCAATAGCTTTTCCAACGTCTTTACCGAACGTTGGGTCTTATCAAGCAGTAGCACATGTGCTTCCTTTCTCTACTGTATTTGATGGTAGTTCATAATGTACTCCTTCGGATCACTAGCTCTCTATATATTGCTTTTCTTCAGGATTCTTTCCAAAGCCATACACTGGATTTTCTTGAGCTTCAGCAGGTAATCCACCAGTTCATTATATCCCATCGCGCCTTCTTTCCTTTCTACCCCTCTTGTAGGTGCTCCCACCGCATCTAATCTTTCCAAACATTCCCGGAACTCGGTATCTTCTGAGCACTTCCGCTTGCATTACATTAAGCTCATCTAGGAGCCCTTACACTACTGCCCTTTGCATCAGCAGACCACTCTGCCCTGCCTGCAGCCTGGTAACCACCATTGCCGCTTTTTGCCCGAAATCAGATCTCCAAAATCCTGTATTAAAATAGATATTTTTGTAGATACATTTCTAATATACGTTTCAAAGAAATATACCCCATATCTGGCGATCCCATCATTTGGTCTGACTTGAACATGGATCTTGTGGGGGCAAAGTGATATTAACATATATCCATGTGCATATTAACATATATTTGGAAACAATAGAAGACAACAATGCAAGGTAAAAGTAAGATCACAATAATTGACAATTCCATTGAGCTCGCAAGTCAAAATACAACAAAAGAACATGACATTGAGCTTTCACGCTACAACCTATTAGGAATGTTATCAACACGAATTACAGACAGAGCTGTGTTGAGGAATCAATCCTCCACCTAAGCAGCCTAGTCACCAGATAGGTGATGTGGCCTATGATGAGGTGGCAATCCCTACTAAGGGACACACCTTTATGAAGAGTCATGTCCTTAAGTAAAGAGTCATGTCCAGTCCCATGAGTTGTTACCTGTTGTTACACTATAAATGTAAGCTTTGGATTGGGCATACAATCCAATTTTTAATATATACTAGTAAACGTGTGCCCGTCGTTGATGGGCTAATGTCCTGGCTTGCATTTCTAATGGCCATTAACCTTCAAAGGTGCAACTTTTAGGAGGCCCTCTTTTCCAGGCCAAAAAAAAGTCCAAGGGGACTTACCCTATACAAAATGACATGGTTGTAAATGAAATCAAATTGGTTGTAATGGTTATGAACATAAAATCTCTACAATGGTATACACAATACGTGATAGGGACATTTTGTGTTGGGCAAAACATTAGGGTAATGTGGCATATATTTGTTGGTAGCATAATGGATGGAATACAGATGTAAGGTTTCATTTCTACGTATAACATGTCGGAAGTACTCAACATTTATAGTCTTCCAACCCGTGTATATTTAGTATTTGACTTAGGTTTAACTAATTGATGTACTCATTGCCTTGTTTTTCTTTGTTAAATGCATTCTAAGTACTTGTTATGTGAATTTTTTGAGTAGAAAAAAGTCACAAAGCTAGGATTCAGAAGAGTCACTTGCTGGGAAATGACTGAAGGTGCTCTTTTTTTCTGAAGAGTTTAACATTAGTTAAAAGCATACATAGGTCAGAGGTGCTTACATAATCAAGACCACTTTTTCCTGTTGTGGAAGCATACATAAAGACCAACATCATGGTGGAAGATGTTGTTTTTTCCTGTTGTGGAAGCATACATAAAGAAATAACTCAAGGTCCATTTCTTGTTGTGGCTTGTATGTCAAAGATCCTCAAGCATACATACGGAAATAACTCAAGGTCCATTCCTTGATGTGGCTTCTTTGTTGGTCTGCTTGTCACCGGTTCTGAAAATCTTGTGCTCCCATGTCTTCAGACATGAATCGGTGAACTTCCTGCTGAATCAGCAGAGAATAGAGACCCAATATACCATGAAAATCATTTGAACTGAATAATACAACACTTTTGGTTTGAACATGTTCTATATTCTATAAGGACTGTCACAAAAGATTGCCACTTTAACAGACTTTGGATGACCTTATTCTAATAGGGAACAGTCAAGATTAAACCTATTCAAATAGGTGGAAGAACAAATTATTGAATAATAACTTAACTTGAAGATTCCATGTCATTATTCTAGTAGAGATAGTCAGGTTTAAATCGATGTGAAAAATGGAGTAGAAATGATATGAGTTAAGAGGACAACCTATACCGATAGGTGGTGCGAACAATTCATTGAACAGTACTTTAACACGAAAACATATCATCTGGGCACCAGAATAATGGATCTACAAAAAGAATTCATGTTAAATTTGTTGAAGAGTATGGAGACCTGCTTGTGAAGCACAATTGAGATGTTCCAAAGCAGCAAAAAATGGAGACCTGCATTGTCCAAAATGGCGAGCTCTGCACCCAAGAATTTGGGAAGATATACCTATTCTATTTGGGAAGAAACAGATAGAGAGATATATCAAAGCTATTGAACAAAAAAGTATACAAATTTTTCTTCCTGCAAGATGAATACAGACTTTCCTTTCATTGTTGCCTTGAATGACAAAATATTGGTGGCCTACAACAAAAAAGTCTAATAAGAAATCATATATATGGATTGCAAAACCTTGAGATTCTATAATAATTCAAAGAGAAGCAAATCACGTAATCCATGAGAAACTTCATACAAAAATGAAGCTTAAAATGTGAGGCCTTGCTTTGAATGCTCAAACTACATGTGGAGGCATGCTTCACTTTGCCCTGTCTTAAGCCTCAATTCAACAAAGCCCATTTTAAAAATTCAAGCAGTTGACATTTTAACATATTTACAACCTCCGCTCTAAAGGCAGTAAAAGCAATACCCTCAAACCATGAAATGGTTCACAGGTATACTGCCGCTTGGAAAATGGCTCCATGTTCCTTAAATCCCGTAGCAAGAATGTCACTTGTAGCAACAATAGCCTCTAATTAAAGCCCTACAGATCTGAAGAAAGATGGAGGAAGCAATACCTGTTGCTGAATGAACCTGTTCCATGCTTCCATAATTTTGAGTGGTGGAAAGGTGAAGAATTCAATTTAAGGAATGTACTACAACAACATTGAATTAAAAGGAAAAAAAAAACAAAGAAATCGGAGATGTTCAAAGAATCACAACACCATCCTTTATCTAAAACATGTCGCCGATATCTACTTACTTCTGTTGTAGCAGAAAAAAAAAAGTGGAGATCTTGCAGCAGTTTGTAAATCTATTCTAAGGTCTATTTCTTGTCCTCTTATGTTATGCATTCTTAAATTGTTGCAGCATTGGTTCATAGCATGTGATCATGTAGTAATAATAAGGCAAGAATAACCCTGAACGTTTCTTATCTCTTTTATGCTACGACGATTCTAACTTTCAAAAGAACAATCAATTGCTTATCTTGTTTCAGACCTAGTTGCTTGCTCCTCGGCACTTCATGGCGTTAAGAGAAAACATGTTCCTTCAGTTTCGTGCCTGAAAAGGCACACGATTAAGAGAAGGCAAAGAACTTGCAAAAGAGAAAAATATAATTACCTGCTCCAGCCTGCGTATTGTCTTTCGCCGGCATGACAAATAAGTATCTTCACGTGGCTTTAAAACAGAGCTTTTTGATGTCGAGTATAGAGCAGGAGGTATCCAGGATAGTGTTCAATCTGGGCGAGACACATAGATGTTGAACAAATGGGCTACACAGATCTTGCAATTATGTGCACAGCTGACCAATCCAGAAATGCCAGAAATGTTTCTCTGGCCAAAAACACCAAATATACAAAGGTTAAGGAGTCACCTGCTTGCTGTCGGATGAGCTGTGCCAGATCAGATGGGCTTTGTTCTGTTCGATGAAGCTCTGGTATACAGCGAATAGTGATTGAAAGCGAAGGATCTGTTGTAGCAGAAGAAAAATGGAGATCTTGCACCGGTTTGTAAAGCAAAGGGAAGGCAAAGCAATAATCTACGCCAAGAATCAACCCTAAATAGAAAAAAAAAAGAACTACCTGAATGTCAAATCCGAAGCACCAGTCTGCTGGGCTCTAACAATCTGGCCAGCGTTTGCTGAATGCCAACGCTGGTAGTTGGTTACTACCATTAAACTAAGGAAATAATGAAAAGAGGAGGTATCTCGACTGTGTAGAAACGCCTGCATCAAATTATGCTTCCCAGTGAATCAGGCTGCAAGAAATAATCATCGTACTTGCAGGAGGATCATCCCGACGCTATTATGAAAGAAACATAAATAAGGAACATTTAAGAATCGAATTTGGGAGAAATAAGCTTTGGAAGTAAAACGGGCATAATTCCGTGTTGCCGGATTTGATTTTTCTGATCATAATTTTGCCGGATTTTGATGTCCACCGGCGGGCGAAAAAAAGGAGACACCCACCCCCAAAAACATTTTAAATAAGTAGATATCTATTATATATTCTCTCTCTCTCAAGAATATTAACATGGTATCAGAGCTAAGGCTCTAAAGGAAGAGAAGAGGCTGCCCGGTAGGGCAGCCATATCAAAGATCCTGGTGCGTGAGAGAGAAAAAGAGAAAATGCAAAAGATAGAGAAAAATAAGATATCAATGAAGATGTTCGAGGTAACTAAATGTTGCATAATTAGTGTGCAAATAATATTAGGACTCTTAAGTTTTTTAAGAGAAATCCTAAAAGAAGATGGTGGAGATGACAAATCCCAACATAAATGTTGCAAACATGGTGGAGATGATAAATCCCAACATAAACGTTGCAAAGATGGTGGAGATGATAAATCCCAACATAAATGTTGCAACCATGGTGGAGATGACAAATCCCAACATAAATGTTGCAAACATTGCTCCAAAAGAAGATGTTTGAAAGCGGAGTCCCGTAATATGTCACAAAAGAAGAGTTACAAATTGGCAAGAAGAACTGGCTTTATGAAATTGGAGGGAGATGCTAATAGCGGCCTAGAAGGGGTCGTGAGTCCAAAGAAGGATGATCTAGCAACATGGGGAAGGCATGCACCCCAAGGCACTACCGTTGTGCCGGTTCCCAATTTCCATGTACCCGTAACATGTGACCTTGGCCGGGTCACTAGGAGAGATACACAAATTTCACTAGATCCTCAAATCGTGAAACAAGGTGTATTAGAACGGGACATGTACAAAGCAAAAGATGCCATGAGACGTAACATGACGATTCGACAAAAGCAAGATAGCTTGCTTGATTATATTGAGGAATTTGCCAACGATCCACAGATGATCGAGGCATTGATTCAAAGCGGTGACATGGGGACATTAATAAAAGAAATCCTTGAAGTAAAGAGCATGCAAATACTTCAAGAGATGAATGCTTTGAAATACAAAAGCAATTATGCCGAGGAGCCGTACACTACCGAAGGCAGTTGGAAAGTTTGCCCACAGAAGCAAACAATGAAGACAATGTCTCAAATATTGCCATTATTAGGCAAAAGAAGGATTTAGACCAAGAAAATTGGTCGAGAGAGGAACCGCCGTTATTGGGCAGGTGCGACCTGTGCGATCAGAGATGGAGAGAAAACAGCCACAGTGAATGCTGCTCACATTTCAAATCAGCCAATTCAATCTGATGAGGAAATCCTCATGAATAAAAGAAGAATCAACCCAAAAGGGGTCGTGATTCACAAACATGCTATTTCTGATGCAGCCGATGAAGCATTAGTTACAGACCAAAGTATTCATGAAGCCCATAAATTTCTCCAGGATGAATATTCCCAGACTGCTGGCAACCCAAAATTGATAAAAGAATTTGGACAAAGCCCCAACTGGTGTGACGTAACATCTGGAGATAATAAAAAAGGGCGAAACAGGTCTGGTCAGAATTGCCGTAATCCACGGAATAAGGATATAATGGCTGCAGACGTTGAATCAAATAGCCACAGACTTTTTGATCGGAAAAGCAAAAAGGCATTAGCTGCTACCGATTCTGCTATTGGGAGTGACGTATAGGATGCCAGCAAGGCATTGCATCAGCAAAGCAACGCTTTGTATCAGGTCCCTGACACCCCATATTTGTCTGAGGTCTACCACAGGGAGAATCTGAATAGAAGCCCAACGCTTACAACAGAGGACCCAACAGTGAAAATATGGCAGAACCGCATTTTAGAAGGCACGATGGATGCGCTCTTGAGCCTGCATTTAGCGGAAGCAAAGAGCAGTTTCAACAAATTGCAGGAAGCTCCCAATGGACAACTGAGTATCAAGAACAAGATGAATGCTATGATGATCAAACATGGCAAGAAGACTTGGCAGCGCAGTCGATGTTATGGGGGAGTAATCGTCAACATCAGAGAAATGCCAATACAAAAAGATGCATGAATTCATTAATTTGAGAAATTCGAGCTCTTTTGAGAATTTTGAGCTAGCTAGCTGGACTCCCATGCTT
>JAANSK020299201.1:0-10102 GCA_011763485.2 Isoetes engelmannii
CTCGCCAAACTTCGTCAGCTCCAGGATGACCTTCAGGGACACCTCATCCAGGCTCAAGAACGGTACCGCCATCATGCGGATCAGCATCGTCAGGATGCTCCACATTTTGCAATTGGAGATCTTGTTTGGCTTTTGCGCCGTGACCTGCCCACAGCACGCCCTTGTGATAAGTTTGATTATCGCCATCTGGGTCCGTATAAGATCATTGCACAAGTAGGGGATCATGCATTCCGTTTGGAGCTTCCGCCCTCAGTCCGGATTCACCCGGTATTGTATTGTGATTCTATGATGGTTGTGTATTGTGCTTTGTACCAGTCTTGTTTTCGAACATGTACAGTAACTTTCAGGTACTTACCGTATCCAGCAGTACACACGTTAAGTACGGAATGAAAAATGAATGGTTTTGGTTAAAACTTTGAGCATGTTAAAATACCGGTACGTCACCTAATATTTGGACCCATATAGTACGTAATATACGTATTGTATAAGAAAAATATAAAAAAATACAATTATGTTTTTGTTTTCTCAAACCTATTTTTTTGGATGCCTGCAGCCGATAGTCCCCTTGCTGCCTCTGCCATGCCTTAGTAGCATCTAAATCTCTGTTTTGGTGATAGGGCTAGGGTTTTAAGAAGTAGATTCAAGAAAAGAGTTCTATCTAGGGTTCTTGGAGCTGGTAACAGATGTTTTAGTGGAGCTATAGCAGTAAGGAATCAATCAAATCATCTATCTACCTTGCATTTTCAGTTTTTCATTTTTCATTTCTGATTTTTGTGCATTTTTCAACTGTGCATTTGATTCTTAAAGCCAAAGAGCTCTGTGTAAAGCAAAAGCAGGTTTATACAGTTTGTGGAATCAATCAAATCATCTATCTACCTTGAGGTAGTCTTCATAGTAGTAAGGAATCATTCAAATCATCTATCTACCTTGCATTTCCAGTTTTTCATTTCTCATTTCTGATTTTTGTGCATTTTTCAGTTGTGGATTTGATTCTTAAAGCAAAAGAGCTCTTATGTAAAAAAAAATAAATAAAAAAAATCAGGTTTCTATAGTTCATGGAATCAATCAAATCATCTATTTACGTTGAGATAGTCTCCATAGTAGTAAGGAATCATTCAAACCATCTATCTACCTTGCATTTTCAGTTTTTCATTTCTCATCTCTGATTTTTGTGCATTTTTCAGTTGTGAATTTGATTCTTAAAGCAAAAGAGCTCCTACGTAAAGAAAAGTTAGGTTTCTACAGTTCGTGGAATTAATCAGATCATCTATTTACCTTGAGATAGTCTCCATAGCAGTAAGGAATCATTCAAATTATCTATCTATCTTGTATTTTTAGTTTTCCATTTCTCATTTTTTATTTTTGATTTTTGATTTCTGTGCATTTTTCAGTTGTGCATTTTGATTCTTAAAGAAAAAAGGCTCAATGATTCATATGATAGCATTATTAGTTGCTGCTAAATAAAAGGGGCAACATTGTTTTCACCATACTTTAGTTTTGGGTTGCTGTTTTGGTAGTTCAAAATCTGATTTGTATATGCCTTTTCTTGCTTGTGATGTAGAAGAAGCAAATATGCCACGTAAACTGTCAAAGATGTGGGACATGTATTGCGATAATGTGAAGGGATTGAAGAATGATAATCGATCATGAAATTGTAAATTTTGTGGTCGTTTGGCATGGGAACAAAGATGAGGATGTGTGCACATCTAGGCCTACGTCGGGGGTTATGGTGCCAAACCATGCCTCCAAGTACCACCTGAAGTAAAACAAGATTGCTTGAAAGAGTTTGCTAATGGCACATGCGAGGACGATACACTCATGGATATGGATGGAATGATAGGGATTGAATCTCACCGATTTAATGCGACTACAATAGGGATTTCTGCTGGTATATATTAGCAATTCTGATTTTTTAAATTCATGCTTCAATATGCTATAAATTGATTAGTTAGAACATCTTATTAGATTATTTTTACATGCTTGAAGGGCTGATTTTTACATGCTAATTTTTGTATTATGTAGGCTCGTCTGATGCTTTTAATGCTTCCAATGCTTAAACGGCAATGCCACCTCCACCACCTCCAAGTTCATCTCAATCCCGCAAGCATTCTGAAATCCAAAAAAAAAAACTTAAAGGGAGAAGTGTTATTCACAATGAAGAGGATTGAATACGCAGTGGAATTTCAGGTGAGATGTTTTGAGGAAGCCAAATTGTCATTCAATTTACTGCAGCTGCCATGTTCGGCAAAGATGATAGAGGACTTTAGTGAAATTGGTGAGAAGCGCACTGGTGTTACTTATCCTCAAATGAAAAATGCAAGGCTGAAGAAAACACTTGTTGATGTAACAGCTAAATGTGATTGTGTGAAGGCTATGTGGCCAAAATATGGTTGTACTATTATGTCTGACGGATGGGTTGATGTTTGTGGTAGAGGGCTTATTAATATCATTGTTTCTAGTGCCTATAGGTCTATGTTTTGAAGGGTATTGACTGCAGCAAAATTGGAACAAGGGTTGATGTTGAATTCTTGGCTGAAAGCATGATATCAGCTATCATAGAGGTTGGTATACAAAATGTGATTCAAGTTGTAATGTATAATGCGGCTCCATGTGTATCAATAGGGAATCTAATCGAAAAGGAGTACCCAACTATTATGAGAACTCCATCCGCTTCACATTGCCTTGATCTCTTACTTGAAGATATCGGCAAACTTGGTTGGGTTAAGGCAGCCCACACGAGGGCTAGAAAAATACCAGTCTTCTTTCCAAAAGAAAGTTTGCTAAGAATACTTTTAGGCCTTTCAGCCCTAACCTCACCATTTTAAGGCCTTGTACAACAAGATTTGGTGTGATTTTTATTGTAGTGGAGCGTCTACTTAAGATATGGATTCCACTACAACAAACTGTGGTTTCTGATCATTGGAACAATTGGAGTGATAGTAAGTCGGAAAGAGGAGACCAAAATGGTCCAAAAATATGTGTTGGACCTTGCCACAAAAATGCACTTTGAATTGGTCAAAAAAAACTATGGAACCATTATATTGTCTGTTGCGATTGATTGATATGGAAGAATGCACAATGGACCTTTTGTACGAGTTCATGACAAGGACTGAAACTGCATTAAAGGATGGAAAAAGTTCGGCCATTGACAATGCTACCAAGTAAGCCTTAAAATTCTGAAATTTTGAAATTTAAACTGATTTTTTGAGCTCTAAAATTCTGCTCAAGTTTGCGTCTTTCTGAAATTCTGATTTATCCTATAAAATTCTGATTTTTTTGGCTAAGTTTCTCAAGTTTGGAATTCTGATTTTCAGAAAATGATTGACAAAAACACTATTTGTCTCTGTTTTTTAGGTATACACAAGTGCTGGAATTGTTTGAACTACGATGGACATCATGGTTTTTGAAGCCGATTCATATAGTTGCACATCTTCTTCATCCTTTGTGGAGGCGAGGAAGCTCCATTGTGTCGCCTAGATTGATGGAAGGTTTCATTAATTACATTAGTAGGGTGTTTAGTACCGAGGAGACAATTTGATGCTTTCCATAACAATGCTTCCGCTATGTTTATGGTTCCTCTTGTCCAAACTGAAAATTACTAAGCAAGACCAATTTCATGGTGGGAGCATTTTGGAGGTGCCACACCAGAGTTACAAGCTTTGGCAATCCGTGTCTTGTCACATGTATTTTAAGAAATAATGCATGCATCTTAATTTTATAATTTCAGAAATTCGTCTTTTTGTTTCAAGGAGTCTTTGCTATTTAATAAAGTAATATTGTTTGAGTGAAGTTATCTTGATGCTTGAATCTAATGAAACCAAGTCGAATGTATCTTTTGCATGATCGTTCTTCAGGTGCATGCGAAAGAAATTGGAGTGCACATGCACTTGCACATATGAAGAAACGGAACCGGCTGAAACCTGCTCAACTAGAGCGGTTAGTATTCATAAGAGAAAACATAAGATTGATGCATAAATTTGAGAGTCAAGGGAAGTCTTCAAAGCAGGTAATTGATTGATTTGTTATCTCTTACATACATTTCTGATATAATTGATTATTAGATGACACAGACATTCGATAACTTAATGTTGATTATGTGTAGGTGAATCCCTTTGAGTTGACAAAGATGTAACTCCTCCACCTGCTGAATTTTTAAGTGAGAGAGAACGAGAATTAGTGGAGAAGTTCTTTGAGGAAGATATAGGCTCCAACACTAGAAGAGTAACTAGAATTCAAACTAGGTTTGCTGTTGCGTCAATCGTTGCATCAACCTCTCATAGTAGACCAACACGATTATGAAGAAGATGAGGTAGAGGAAGAGGTAGTAGGAGTGTGGCAGGCCCATTTGAAATGAACATTATAGCAGAGGAGTAGGTTGAAGAAGAGGATGAATGGGAGGACAAAATGGTTGGGCACTCTGATCATGAGGAATATAATTTCGATAATGTTTTCTAAAATGATTCCATCTCATCCAATGAGAGCCAAAAAGGTAAGAAACAATAGTTAATTTATTTTATTTTAGTCATATATGTTATGTATTTAGATCTCAAACTTGTTGTGATTGTGCATTGTTTGTTGCAACTGCATAATTTTCCAGGCGTAGATGGCATGAATTTTCCAGGATCATGTAATATCATTTTGAAGTAAAAATATGTCTTTGACATCTCTAAAACAAGTGTTATACTGGCTGGTTTGATAATGAAAACAAAAACATGATTAAGTAAGTACGATCTGCAGTGTTGTTGGTACATGTAAAATGTTTCTGAAACTTTAATGGCAACAATGTCTTACAATTGTTGGTACTAGTATAGTAAGTAAGTAATATAATATATTTCCGATTATATGCCTTCTATTTTTTACTTGTATGCACAAGTATTTACTGAATTGTTTGTAACTTGTAAAGCGTTAAACAAAGGCCGATAAATCTGTGGATGTAATTAAAATTGTGAATGTGGTGTTTCTAATTTATGGAGTAACATCTAAAATTTAATGGTTTTAGTAAAAACAAAATGTGCAAATTAGCAGTACGATACATATTGTACGTATTTTACGTACGATAAGTATTATATGCATACAATACCTTTACGCTTTTAACGTATTTTTTTTTTTTGGGAACGTTAAAAGCTTAAGCAAATTATAAAAACGCCCCAATAGCTTGGGGTATTTATAAAAATACCCCTATATTGTCCATAATTACAAACTGCCCTTACGGCATAGCAACAACATGGAAAATTGGTACAACCATCTCTACGAAGGGGAAGAAGAGATCGGAAGGTTAGTTGCTATGATCTATAGTGATCAAAGGCGCAGTTCCTGTGTGCTCCAGTAGCAATTAGGCCTTATTTGCAATAAATTGTGGACACGTTTGCTTTTACAGGAAAAATCCTATCCGAATCTGGTAGTAACTACAGGCAAATTTTGCATGTGTTGTGAGCAGATGCTACCATCTGATCGCTTTTGCTCTTCTGAAACGAACTTTCTGTTGTATGAAGCTTCTAAGATATGTTGTTGATTTAGGAAGATAATAAAATATTGTTTCTAGGGAGGCAATAGGCCACGTGAGAAAATCTGGCTGAATCTGCAAATGATTGTAGGCTTCCACATGGAGAATCCATCCTAGGATTTCTGGGAATTCCAAATAGAGGCGTTGAAAGTTACAGAAACCAACTTTTTACCAAACTGATCATGCAAAAGCTGACATCAATCAGCAAGAGGGGCACTAATAAGCAGTGCTTTCTGAAATTCAAATAAACCAAAAGTGATAGTTGACTAGAAAACGTGTATAATTGCACACTGCCACGTTACTGTCACGTCCTGCACAACCTTCTGTGGATAAGAACAAATTGTAGATACCACATGAATGCTAATTCCCGAAATTTACAACAATTTACAACAATCTAGTAGCACAATTTACCTGGTAACAGTTTATCTAGCAGCAAATTGAAATCTAATACAACTGAACAGGTTCAATTTTATACTCAACATGATACAAAAATCTGATAACGTAATGAAATGTAAATAGAGCACAAATTGAGAGCATTTGGTGGAAAGCAAGCAGCTTCATAGCAATCTGGTCTTCTTCCTCTGCCTTTAAGAACCTGGAAGAAAACAAAATGCATCAGATATATATCCAAAATGCCAGAAACATGTTGAACATAGATGACAAAATTGATTTGTCACTATCAATATCTACGAGGATCATCAAACAAAAGAAGCTGCACTTGTTTTAAGTATACATGTAATGGAAGATCACAAATGCATTAATAACGAGCATTAGCAATGTATCTCATTTGGCAATAGAATTCCTACAACTTTTGCGGTTATGGCACCTATACTGTCCACATCTTGTACATTTGTATGGACGTACTTCTCTAAAGCGATCTTCTGTTCGTATCCGCTTTTTTTTCGGGCGTCCGGGTGGTTTACGTGTTGCAGGAGGTTTCATAGCTGTCTCCTCCTCCTATGGTACATCTTCAAATGGAAAGATTGCACCTTGGTATGCATCACACCAAGCTTTTAATGAATATCTAGGGTGTGCAAACTCTTGTGGTCTTCTCTTCAGCCACAGAATGGCTCCTATTGCACGAGCACACGGAATTCCTCTATGCTACCAAGCGCAGCAACTGCATGTTTTGTTTTCTAAATCAACAATACACGTATGATTTGGTGTGATGATCTAAAAAAAATGCCATTAGAAGGCAAGATTCTATATTGTCTGGCATGATTAACCGATTCACTTATCAGCTTCTCTTCTTCAGGGACTAACTTAACCAAATGCGTTTTGCCCTGCTAAATCCCATGCTTGTCTAGCTTCATTGACCCTTCTATAAAATCTGTCCATCAATGCCTGCCTGATATCTGTAAGCAGTGCAATAATAGGTTTTTCTCTTGCATCAAGCAACAATGAATTTAGAGATTCGGCTATATTTGATGTAAAGTGGCCAAACCGTTCCCAGGAAAGTATGCTGTAGCCCAACAGTGAGGTGGCGCAGTTGCAAGTAACCAATAAGTTGCCACACTATTAACTGTTCTCATATTCTCTATTTGTTTCTCATACTCAGGAATGGTATTAGCCCTTGCCGCTTCCCAAAGGAAATGGAAAAATTCAGTATTGTTGCATTTTTTTCTTCACGTTTGCTTCAAGGTGCCTCATACAATATGCATGTGGAAGGCCAGGAAAAATTGCAAGTAGTGCCTCTTGCAACCCTTTGTCTCTATCAGACACAAAAGTAAGATTTGGAAGCACATATATGCTATCTCGTAAGTGCTGTAAAAACCACATCCAATTATCGATATTCTCATTATCAATTATGCCAAATGCAATTGGATCTGTAGCATCAATACCTGTAGCGCATAATAAATGACCAAGATACTTACCTGTTAAGAAAGTGACATCCAATCCCATAAATGCTCTGCAACTAGAAAACCCAGTCAAGCATGCTTCATAAGCAAAAAACATTCTATAAAAATGGCCTTGACTCTCTTCAAGTATAGCTCTACTCCCTGGATTACTTTCCAATTTTTTTTGGCAATATACCCGTAGCTTTCTGTATGCTCTTCGATGATATCCATTGATAATGCTCATTGCCATTTCTTTCGCATTGTAAGCTATACGTTATCGTTACACCCACTTCCCTTCGTAAATCATCTATCAATTCTGAGGGCTTATAATGTGGGTGTTCCCTGAATTTGTCATGATACTTCTTCGCCAACCAGCTAGAGGAAGCTTCTTTGTTAGTTAGCTATTGAACACCATGACAAGTATGCACTCCTGATGCACAAGCCTCACATCTAGGATCGCCACCAATAACAGATGCAAACAAATGCCATGCACATCCTTCTTCTCTGTATTGGACTCTGTATCTAGACTTATCAGACTTAATAACTTTCAATTCAGTGTAAGATGAAATGGCATGCGCACGGATTGCATTCTTAACATGTGTCAATGATTCAAACTGCTTGCCCTTAACCAATTCCATAAAATATAAAATACTTTCTGCAACATCAAAATCACCTTGATTAAACTAAACCTATTTGTTTTGCAAAAAGCAAGAGGTTTTATGGCAAAATCTTACAGGTAAATGCATCCAATTGATCCGGTAGACAAGAATAATGAATTCTGCAGCACTGAAGAAATTTTCATCAAAATACACATACAAAAACAAGACTGACAATACACCTAAAAAAGCAAGACTATGACAAGAACTTACAAATGAATGCATGCAATTGAATCGCATCTAATCTTATTGACAATGGAAGAAGAATTTCGTTTTTAGTAATCAGATCCACTGCCTTCTGATTTTGGTTCCAAATTCTGCTTCATTTTTCTGGAAAGAGCTTTCTGCTTCCTCTTTGTGGAAAGAGATGGAAACAGTGCCCGCCGAAAGAGCCGTTTTTGCATTCCTTCGTACAAGGAAAGGGCTGGAAATGGAAATAGAAATGGCGCGCACCAAATAGCCATTTCTTGCATTCGTGAAGGAGGGCAATTTCATAATTTTTTACAATATAGGGATATTTTTATAAATACCCCAAGATATTGGGGTATTTTTATAATTTTTCCTAAAAGCTTTGAAGTACGTTACAAGGTAAAATACAAGATGAGGGATATTTGAATTTGTGGCTTAACAATTGTCTACTTTGTCTAACCAGTTCTATCACATTTTTCAGTTTTGAATACATGTTGCCAAGTGGGTTGTACCCACAAGATGTTTGAAACTTGGCTAATGGCATTTGATATTAAGAGAGTGCAATCCATGTCCACTCTGGTAAATGATATTGTTGTTTTTTTTTTTTTTTGAAGGACGTCAGACTTTATTGAATCAAAGAATCCAGTAGAAGTATAAATGCAAAGACAGGAATAAAATCTCAACAGATAAGCAAAGACCCACTGAGTGAAGCAATCTGCCTATGCATAAGAGCGCACATCCAAATACTCCTCAAAGATCAATCGCCTCTTACGAGGGATAAGTGAAGAACAATGAAATGACTTAGCAATATGACCTTGAGCTTCTTGGAGAACATAATTATCTGCCACATCCAAACCTTTGAAGATTACCAATCTGCGTCTTTTCCAGATAGACCAAAGCAACCATCCTGCAGCGAGATGAAAATCCTGACTTTGTAACTCCGTCCAGGTACTTGGATAAAGCGCCAGAAGCACTTGTTGACTTGTGAGTGAAACCTAAAAAAGGGAGAACAACCAATCCAATACAAGTCGAAGATGATCACACATGAAAAAGCAATGCTCAATGGTCTCAGATCCACGCTTGCATACTCATAACTAGTATGTTCGAATTATCTAGAACTGTTTTAGAAGGCATTCCAGAAGTCTCTATTCTTACTCCTCCAAGCGGTTATACAAGTATACTAACCACTGCAGAAGAGCCACAACACAAAGGAAAAGGTAATATTGGAATGTACCTAATATTTCTCATGTTTAAGTTCTGTCTTCATGTTTATAACATTGAGTTTTGCTTTCATGTCTATCAACATTTAGATCATTTTTTTGTTTCCATACAGCTATTCAGGTTTGTGAGGAGATGGCGACGAAGACGAGGATTTTCTACCTGAAACAAATGGTACTTACCGGATCTGTTCATGTAATGTTTTGGTTTCACTAGCTAATTAATAATATGACTATGACAGCCAAGATTCAGAGCCAGAAGGGATGTGCAATTGTTGGCAAGGGACAAAATAAATGTTGAATTGGAACTACATTTTTCAAGAAGCATTTTTTTTTAATCTCTATCTTACAGATTTTAATTTTAACTGCTAAAATAGATTTATTGCAAAAGATAGCTTATCCAAGTCAAATGGAACTTTCAACAAGCAATCAATTGATATTGAATTTTCATTAGGTTGGTCGTTTTCTTCCCACATAGTATTTGAATATGTAGCAAAACAACAGGGGGTTCTAGGGGGATTTAATATCGATTTATAAATGACTATGATCTATACCATAGACCATATTCCTAAAACAATTAAGTGGGTTGTTATAAAAAAAAAACATAGATTTAATAGAAAACATAATCACATTAGCTCGCTGGTTGTCTTGGTCAACGCATTCTTATTAGGACGTTGAATTATTTTGATAGAGGTTCGA
>JAANSK020299212.1:0-10102 GCA_011763485.2 Isoetes engelmannii
TTTTATCTTAAATCCTTATAAGATATCGCCTCAATACTTAGAGGTCTTTCATCTTAAATCCTTATAAGATGTCGCCTCGATCTTTAGGGGTTTTATCTTAAATCCTTATAAGATATTGCCTCAATCCTTAGAGGACTTTCATCTCGGTTCATTCAGAGATGGCCTCAATCCTTAGAGGGCTTCCATCTTTATAATCCTTAATAAAGATTCTAATTAATGCCAACACATATCAGTCCTTAGATATTTATTTGTCGACAAATTCACGACCTCTTTTTTTATTTTCTCAAAATAAAAGCAAGGAAGTTTACTTAATCATTCTAACTTTGCTCAATCTATTCGCCAAGTTTTCTCATACTCATCCACAAGTGCCGCGTATTCCTTAAGTTGATCTTTAGAATAGCAATGCACCTTGGCGCGATGTTTCTGTGACGGCGATTTTAATGCCTGCTTGTGAAGTGCACCTTGAGAGTGCAACATAAAGTTGGACATGTGCAAAAACTGGGGCTGGCATGTAAAGGCCGACAGTGTTCAAGGATTGGCCTTGCGACTTGTTGATGGTCATTGAAAATGCTAAACGGATGGGGTACTGCCTACTGGTGAAGGGTACGTGTGAATCAGATGGTGTCAAGTTGATCCTTGGTAATAGAATTGGGGTACCCCTGAATTGGCCTGTAATTATCTCCGCCCTTAAGATTCTTTGTGTTGCATGGGTGATGCGCAGGCGTGTTCCGTTGCACAGGCCGCCTTGAGGATACATATTCCTGAGCAACATGACTATTGCTCCCACTTTGATGTTGAGCTTGTGAGGTGGCAGTCTGGAAGGTGTGAGGTGATTGATGAATTCAATCGGGAAATTTCGAATGTCCTCTTCATCTTCCATGTTGGGAGTATCAATACCAGTGTATTCATGTAAGTCTCCATGCATCCTTTGTAAGCTCTTGTTGCTGAGATTCAAGGTGTCTTCATTTTTTGGAGATAGGATGGACTTTTCGAATAGTTGTTCTATGTTTGCTGGATCAATACTCGCTCCAAACACCTCATCGATAATGTTTTTTTGCGCAATGCATTGACTTGGTAACTCAACAACGTCTAGAGGGAGTATGGGCTCATTGTTCATTCGTTCGCCGTCTCCAAGCTTTAGCATATACTCGGACCATTCTTTTTCTTCTTTGCGGACACGCAAGTTCGCTGTCAGTTTGAAAGTCTTAAAGTGATTCCACAGAGGGTTGCTTTTGACACATTTTGAAAGAACCTCCATTTTGGTGGCCCGTTTGATTACGGAAAGTTGTTACCTAAAGTCCCCTCCGGCTAGTACGGTCATTCCTCCAAAGGGTTTAGAATCTCCTCGGATTTCTTTCAGAATAGTGTCTACTGCCGTGAACGCATCAGAATGTGTCATGCTTAACCATCCCACACCAGAAGCCTTGCTTTTCTTATCCTGTCTGCCTGTCTGCTTATAGGGCGTAGATAAGTGGTTGCTTCAGGGGTCAGGTTCAGGCAGCTTGAACATAGAGTGTACTGTTTGAGCTCCCTTGAGTAAAAGACTCGCTATCCCTGTCCATGCAACTGCTATGACATCTATTTCTCGTCCTCTTAGCATACTAATAACAGTGTTGAAAACGTATGTTTTTCTCGATCCCTAGGCCTGTCCACGTTTATTCATGAACTTGATGATTTAGTTCCATCGATTGCATGGAGAACTGTATCGGCAATTTCCTTTTGCGTTGGAATCAATTTTGCGTAGCATTCACCTCCTTTAGCCTTTTCCACGGTTATATCAAATGTTTGGCTGGCTGTTGTGTCATGATAATGGCTAAACTTTGGCTCTGGGAGCCCATTTGATTGGCAACTTGTTCCGTTTGCAAGGAAGATCTCATTCATGGATAGCAATGCTGCATTGTAAGCCTCTTCTTCTGGCATAATACATGCGTAATCTTTCGCTAAGTGGCATTTGAATTTTTCCACAGTTCAAATGGATCCGACGGAGGCCCGTATATACAAACGAAGGCGAACGTTTGGCGCAGCTGTGTAGGCATTTGAAAAGCAACTGCATCTTCGAGCGTTCTTTCCCATTCTGCATCATCTGCCAATAGCCCAAGTTCCTTTGCCGTCTCGTGAAACGTATTGCATTGTTTTTCATTAACATTCTTCATGTCTTCGAAGCTGGTGATTCCTTTTCTGTCGAGCAACAATAGACGCAGATAGTATCTCTCCATATCCTTTGGACTGACATTATACATTCTCAAAATGAGTTTATATTTGCCTTCTCTTATCTTCCAAATGCCTTGGCTCTTTAAAAAAGTATAGTGGTGAGGTATTTCTGGATATGTATATTGTCGAGCAGCTGCTTCTGTTTTATTCAGCTCGAACCAAGCAGTGAGCATTGTATGTTTCATTCTAGCACGTTCTACCGCAGCTTGCTCCTGGCCCTCTTGATAGTATACTATTTGTCTGTTGGGCAAGTGAACAGGCAACCTGTGTATAACATGAAAGTTAAGAACAATATATATACTCTAAGTTCCAAAACAACCATTTAAAATATATAGATCAGGAACCCAACCTGTGTATAACATGAGATGTGTGATGTGTTTTGTAACCAAACGTTTCCCACATTGCTTCTGGTGCAGATATGTATCTAGTATCAAGGAACTCCTGTATCTCGTCCCACTCGTAGGTGGATGGGGTGCTTGCATTTGGTTGTGCTGTTATTTTAATGCTTGCCCGATCGTGGCCTTTATGTATGTATTTGAAGATATACTTTATGCTTGCAACACTAAAGCATTGCTCTACGTTTATGTGGGCTACATACTTCTTCAGGGGATAAGGATTGTATGGGACAACCATGCTATTGTCTATCGTTCTATTCTCTTGCTCATATCGGATGCCAGCACGCCTTCTATATTCTGGATATCCGTTTTCTTTGATGGAGGTACTTTCAGCGAAAGGTTTTGGAAAACCTTTGGAACATTCCATCATTCCAGTTTTTTCATTTAGCTTCATGCAACTTGGGCCGCATGGGCTATGCACCATGTGGTTCATGACAATTTGATGCAACTCAAGGTCTTCTGATGGGTCTGGTAGATCAATAGGAAAAATAGTATAGGTATTACTTGCATCATCATATAAAGATTGAAATAGTACTATGAGATGTATACCTGGTATCTCTGCGCTTGTGATTGCATCGATGTCATCGCTATCACGTATTTTATCTGCATATGACAGTGTGGCAACCCTCGCTTTTGGTACTCAATTGTATATGTATAAGCTTTCACCTTTCCAAGGATGTCTCGTTCCAAAATGTCGTGGAAAATTGCCATTAACTTTGTATGGTACACACGGGCGACTGTGTCCGGTCTATCCTCGGGCGATTGGCCTTTTTCTAAGTTGCTCTGGATCTCTGGCCAGCTAGTATTGCATGTGATTGTAAACAAATAGATCAGCCTTCCCGAATCTTCTTACCAATGCTATAGAGTCTTGATAGTTTTGTTGCATTGCCCTTGCGCCACCAATGAAGGATGATGGTAACATGACCAATTTTCCACAACCCAATCCCCGTGCTTCCGCCTCGTGGTTTACATAATCGATGAGGCCATCGTACAGTTCAACTCGTAATTTTTTTGGTTGAACCTATAGAAGTTCAGATTGTTGGCCTCTATCCTTGCATATGCATCGACTATGAATTGCTGCGTCAACACCGCTTAATAGAGGGTTGAAAGAGAATTTCAGGTCTACGTTGCTATCTGTATTTTTTCACATAGCCTATATAAATAATATTGCATCATGGAAACATTGTGCCTTGAATGGCTTGACGAAGCACTCATTTGGTTCTCGTGTTGGTTTCCCATCCCTTGTCGCCAAAAGGTATTAATAGTGGGTAAGTAAGGGCATCAATATATGGATCAGTAATGGTGATATTCTTCAAGCCACCGCCTCTCTGGTGGATGCATATATCCCTGTTGAACGGTGGCTCCCCATCTGGATTTACAAATATGACAACGACCTCATTAGCAAAAGCAGGATTATATCGTCGCATGTCCAATCTTGTTCTGTCGTCATTACATCCTTACTTCTGTATGCTTATGTAGGCGACATGCACTTTCTTCTACTTCATGCATCATATGCAACGCGCGGGCAAACGGATTTATATTTCTTATTTCCAGGTCAAGTTGTTTCATGAGGTTCATGTCACATTCTGCATTGTGTGCATTCTGTGCACGCTCCTCATTCGCGTACTCTACATATAGGACGTACAGTTGAGCATATCTTGGCTAAACATTATCATCAGGGTGAGCAGGTCCAGATCTATGGTATACTTGCCCATGGATTTTGAAGCAATATGGGCCTGGGGTGCTAAAATGCTGCATTTCTGCTCCAAATGATATAAATGCTAGGGCATTATTGTAAACCCTAATGTGGGATTTGAATTCTCTACTGTTTGGATGGTCTCCAATGAGCAGCTGGTACAGCAAAGGGGGCATTGCTGTGGAGGGAGACTAACTTTGCCATCATAACAGCACTTCGTA
This sequence comes from Isoetes engelmannii, assembly GCA_011763485.2. Classification (NCBI taxonomy): domain Eukaryota; kingdom Viridiplantae; phylum Streptophyta; class Lycopodiopsida; order Isoetales; family Isoetaceae; genus Isoetes; species Isoetes engelmannii. Next base: position 4,524 of record JAANSK020299212.1, read on the forward strand.
TCATCGTGCTTGAATCCTAGTGCATGGCAATACTTGCATTCCTTATTCATTTCACCACAGTCATGAGGCTTGACATGCATTGAATGGGTAGCCCGAGCTATTCTGTAAGTTGAAGGGTTATCTCGATTCGCACGTTTTTGTTGGGCCTATGCATGCATCCTCTCAATATGTTGTTCATCAGTCTCCTCGTATTGCAACATGAGCCTGTTAGCAACCACTTCCTCTGCATGGTGCGTCAACCTCATAACACGGTCTTCCTCCGTCTCCCATTGCTGAGCCATGAGCCTGCTCGCGGCCACTTCCTCTGCATGGCGCGCCAACCTCGCGACACGCTGCTCCTCTGTTTTCCCTTGTTGGGCCATGCTTGTTCATGGCCACTTCCTCTGCATGGTGCGCCAACCTCACGACACGCTCTTCCTCCGTCTCCCTTTGGTGGGCCATGAGCCTCCTCGAGGCCACTACCTATGCATGGTGCGCCAGCCTCGCAACACGTTCTTCCTCCGTCTCCCTTTGGTGGGCCATGAGCCTCCTCGTACTACCTGTGCATGGTGCGCCAGCCTCGCAACACGTTCTTCCTCTGTCTCTCTTTGGTGGGCCATGAGCCTGTTCGCGGCCACTTCCTCTGCATGATGTGCTAGCCTCGCAACACGCTCTTCCTCTGTCTCCCTTTGATGGGCCATGAGCCTGTTCGTGGCCACTTCGAGAGACCTTCGTTATTCGCCCACCCCCCCCCCCCCCCCCCTCCCTCCACGTATACAGTTATATGCCACATAATCAGTTGTTACAGGGACGTTCGATTCAACACGAAGGCCACAGAAACGCATGAAATCCCACGGATTCTATCAGAAAAGGAAGTTGCAATAAAAAAAAAGGAATGGATCAACCCAGTCGGATTGGATCAGCTCAGCCGGAATGGATCAACCCTAATGGATTCAACCAGAATGCCACAGAAACGCACAAAATCCCATGGATTCGAGCAGTGAAGGAATGGATCAACCCAGTCGGAATGGATCAACTCAGTCGGAATGGATCAACAGTAAAATCGTCCTCCGGATCTAAATCAGAATGGATCGACCCTATTTCTTTTGAAGAAATTCGTCCGCTGTTTTTTTGGGGACGTGGCAGTTTTTTGCTTATGTGGGGGGGGGGGGGGCGAATAACGAAGGCTACCCGCCACTTCCTCTGCATGGTGTGCCAACCTCGCAACACGTTGCTCCTCCATCTCCCTATTCCTTATTCGTGCCCTCCTATTTCTTTGCGCGTCGGCAGCTCTATCCAATCTTACTCGACGGTCCTCTGGAGTTTCTGTTGCAAGCATTCGTTCCCTTCGATTTCGGTATGTTTCCCTAGCCCTTGCGCGCCTTTGTTCCTGCGCGTCTATTGTCTTCTCTCTTTGTCTACGCGTCATTATTGTATTCCGTTTTGTTCAATGAACAATGTCGCCTAGAAAACATCGTCCATAAACAAAGTTAGAATACTTTGTTTATGATGTTTTTTAGAACCTTGTACTACCCCATTTTTTCAATGAACAATGTGATCTAGAAAACAACATGTAGAAACAAATTTACAATACTTCATTTAGGACGTTTTTTAGAACTTTGTATTTTTAGATCTTGCGCCCTATTCGTTATCATTTAAGAGCTACTGAAACACTATATGACATGTGCTCCAAATATTTATGGAGGCATTGTCATTGCTAGCATTGTAATCGAGCATTGTCTAAAAACAATTTTTTAGAACCTTGTACTACCCCATTTTTTTAACGAACAATGTGGTCTAGAAAACAACATGTAGAAACGAATTTACAATACTTCATTTAGGACATTTTTTTAGAACTTTGTATTTTTAGATCTAGCGCCCTATTCGTTATCATTTAAGAAGGAAGGAAGGAAGGAAGTATATTTAAGAGCTACTGAAACACTATATGACGTGTGCCCCAAATATTTATGGAGGCATTGTCATTGCTAGCATTGTACTTGAGCATTGTCTAAAAACAATTGCTACTATATTATTATGGTTTTAACGTAAAGTATAAAGGACGTGTTATTGTAAATGCTATTAATAATGGTTTCACGAAACGGTATTGGATAAAAAGAGCTAAGGTGTGAACCAATTTCTTCTCTTATGTCATCTGAAATTTTACGCCTTGCAGTTCACACGAGTTGCAGTTTGCAACCCATTCTATTTTATTCAGGGTCTAAACATACACACCATATGTATACAAAAAATATAGCATGCATCTCAAAATATCAAAGTAAACGGTTCACAGTTTGACAAAGGCATGTAAATTGAATCTTTGATGTATGCACTTTAGAGATATCTTCTCTTCTGTCATCTGAAATTTTATGCCTTGCAGTTCACACGAGTTGCAGTTTGCAACCCATTCTATTTTATTCAGTGTCTAAACATACACACCATATATGTATACAAAAATATAGCATGCACACCATATGTATACAAAAAATATAGCATGCATCTAAAAATATCAAAGTAAACGGTTCAAAGTTTGACAAAGACATGTAAATTGAATCTTTGATGTATGCACTTTAGAGATATCTTCTCTTCTGTCATCTGAAATTTTACGCCTTGCAGTTCACACGGGTTGCAGTTTGCAACCCATTCTATTTTATTCAGTGTCTAAACATACACACCATATATACAAAAAATATAGCATGCATCTCAAAATATCAAAGTAAACGGTTCACAGTTTGACAAAGGCATGTAAATTGAATCTTTGATGTACGCACTTTATAGATACTGGGTAAATTGTCGATTATGATTATAGTATGGAACTGTGCAATAGAAATGGTTATTACCTTCAAGCCTCAACGACGACTTTCTCTCTTGTGAGCTCCTGTATCCGATAGTTTCCTACTGTAACATCTTCATATAAAGTCTGAGTTCTTTAGAATAAGTTCACACCATCTACTTTATGAAGAATGAGCATCCCGAGGTCATGGCAGGAAGCGGTAGCTTTTCTACCATCTATTCTATGGAGAATAATCATCCGAGACTCACGCCATCAAAAAATAACTTCTCCAATGGTTCCAAAAGTGAAAGACTAAGCAACCTGCCAAATCAAGCCAACACCGGTGTAAATGAAACAAATTACAATGCAAAAGCCTTGAGAAGACTCTAGAGTGTTTAAGATATCATGGTGGCGACGTTAAAATATACTTCCTTCTTTCTTCCTTCCTTCTGCAGATCAATTTCTGATTTAGCTATGTAGACACGATATCCAAATGTTCTTTATCTAGTATCCTGACCACAGAGGTGATTTGGAAGAAAAAAAAGGCATTCAATAGAAAGTAAGTGAGCCAGAATAGGATTGGGTGCAATCTGCAATCTATTCAAACAGAAGCTGTATTCAAGGCTCCTTTACACCACACCTCCTTAACGCACTGGTCCTCAGGTTTACAGGCTGAGATCTAATCTCAGCCGTTGATTAAGAAGGTGTTATTAGTTAGTAACACTTCACCAGCTAGAATTTTACAGTATTTCTGATAACATCCTAGAGTTTTACACAAAAATATCTATAAAATCCTAGAACATTATGGCAGTTACAGCAAAATTTTAGACAGTAATTCCTGCACTTTACACTCCTGCACAAGAACCACAGGCCCGATCAGGAATAACAGAGGGTTTTTGGGGCGGATTCACACATCCGAGCAGGAAAAACAGGGGTTTGGAGCAGATTCGCACATTTTGGAGCAGATTCATATGCTTTTGGAGCCAGATTCACAGATGTTTGGAGCCGATTCACAGGTTTTGGAGCTGGTTTGGCGCAGTAAACAAGGTCGGCCCAGTAACAGGGTCGGCCATATGCCATAGCCACATGCTTTTCCCACACAAGAAACATAGCGAACAGTCTAAAAGATGATAGGCATCCACTCAAGATAGCTGCTGGCGGATCTTACTGAACTCAGAAACAAAAACCGAGCTAAAAAATACGAAACAGGGCTCAAAAACGAGCTCAAAACAAACCCTAAACCCGCCCCCCTGCCTTGATCCTCTGTTTTTGTCTGTTCATGTGCTTGCTTTCTTAAATCCGAGCCTTGATCCTCTGTTTTTTCCTTGATCCATCCTTAATCCTCTGTTTTTGCCTGTTTCTGTGCTTGCATTCTTAAATCTGAGCCCTCATTTTGTGGCTGCCATAGCCAAGCATGGCGATTTTTGAATCTATTAGAGCAAGCAGTGGAGAACGGAAAGCCGAGACCCTGCTCCATTCCGGCGCCCCTGCTCCATCGACGCCCTGCTCAGGATTGCAAACCCTCGGACCAGAGACGTTAAGGGAGATAACGTCTCGGTCCACTCGGTTGTTACAACAAACAAAATTTTCGGGCCAATGTGGCCACAGCCAAAATGGGGGCCAATGTGGCCACACCCAAAATACGCCCGAGCCATTTTGGCTGTGGCCACATTGGCCCTCAAATTTTTTTTGTTGTAACAACCTCGTCCAAGACGTTATCTACCCCATCTTTAAACCGATGTGCAGTGCAGATGCGAAATCGAAAAGCAATTTGCAGGAGCCGGGTCCATGTCATCCACGTGGCATCTGAAATAGAATGCATGGAGTCACCGTCTGAACCAATCTGAAAGCCATGCCAGCACACAGACAAAACCCCTCGTTAGGAAACATAGCTATGGAGAAAGGAAAACCCAAAGAAGCGACACCAAGCATAAGCATAAAAGATGAACCTGCGAGCGGCCGAATTTGCTAAACCTGCAACTCGTCAACCTGCTTCAATTTATAATCAGCAAATGAAGCTTCTGGAATCTTCTCGACTGTTATAGATGGAGGTAGAATATGTGAGAGTACGAAGGCTCGGAGAATTCTAGAAGGGTCTAGGGTTCTAAACTGCTACGATGCCGATGGTCACTATTGGGAGATTTAGGGGGGTATGTTCTAGACCTATCTAGAACACGGTAGAAAGATGCCTACGAATACAATCATTTTCTAAACCTATCTAGAACATTGTAGAAGGCTCTACATTTGTTTGCACCTTGCCCTTGACTATTGGGGGGTTTGGAGGCTGAAGCCTTTAACTATGTTTGAGCCATTTTTTTTTAAACCACTGCTTGGTCTAGTGGGCAAGATGGGGGGCTGGGGGGCCACTCATCGGGCATCGAGTTCCTCCCAAAACAAAGAAATTTTCAAACAGAGAGGTTTTTCCCTCCCATCAAAATGGACGGCCTGCGATCGTGCCAAGTGGCACCTTTCAGGCCATTGATAGGGCGTTGAAGACTCACACACTCACTCACTCACTCACTCACTCACTCACAGACACTATTTCTTCATTACAATGGACGGCCGCGACCGCGATCGTGTCACGTGGCACCTTTCAGGCCGTTGATAGGGCGTTGAAGACTCACACACTCACTCACTAGGGACACTATTTCTTCATTATAAAGGATTACGTATAATACATTACTGGCATTTTCATCAATATTTTGCTCAACTTTTTTCGAACAATATGAAATGAAACAACATACAAGTGAGATAGGAAGGAAGGAAGGAAGGAAGGAAGGAAGGAAGGAAGGAAGGAAGGAAGGAAGTTTATTTTAACGTCCACGGAGGC
>JAANSK020299223.1:0-10101 GCA_011763485.2 Isoetes engelmannii
TTCCCTGTCCTAGAAGAGAGACCCTGGTGGCCGAGATCTGCAGAATGTAAGAACCCAACCGTGCCACCATGGGTGACAGATGGCCCAGCTTTGGACTATGATCCAGTCTTGCAGGTTGAACAGATGGCCCAGCTTTGGACTATGATCCAGTCTTGCAGGTTGAAGATTCGAAACAGTTGGACTTATATATGAGCCAATGAGCTATTCAATGGCCAGTGGACTGCAAGATAGAACAATTGCCAAAGGTTTGATATTGCGAAATTGTATACTTAGGTTTATTGACCCTCTCTCTAGGCCCAACTAGACAATTGTGGAGTTTAATTGCGGGGGCAATGTTGCTCTGGAAGCATTGCTTCTTGGTAGACAAGTGATTGTCTTAACAGATAATTCTATTCAGAAGACTGCAATTTTTTTTTTGAAGAACTAAATCTCAAATATATTAACGAATCATAAAATTACAAATCGAGTGGGGAGGAAAGTGAACTGTCCCAAAGGGACAGAAATACCTCAACACTCCATAACCATAAACCTCCAAAACATAAATCCCACTATATCATACAAACTCACTCTACTCATCCAAAAATAACTCCCAAATACACATCGCCCTACTTATCCATCCCCCCAGGGTCATCCTCCAATGCCAGGGGATTGATCCTCCACGATTGCCTATGTACATCACTAGAACCCGGACCATATCACTCTTTTTGTCCTCTATGACCACTTTCCCATTTCTCCAGTATGCACGTTGTCCCTTTCTTCGTGCTTCCTTTAACCTTGCCTTATCTTCCTTAATTTTTTTATACTGCTCTTTAGTCAAATCCTCGTTTATCCATGCATTGATTCCCTTTAATAAGATACGTCTTCTCATAACCTCCAAGCGATGCCCCTTAGTTTTGAACTTGATAACAACATGCCTAGGTTGCTTTGATATCCTGCCCACACAAAATGCATCTGTAATTCCAGAAGTTTCAATTCCCATCTTGTCTTTGACAAAGGTCTGCATCTTCAATATTATATTTTCCTTACCATCCTCAGGCAAACCAGCCAATCGAAGATTCAAGTCTCTGGAGGTCCGTTCACGAGTCCCCAAGAATGTATCTAATTTTTGTTGCAGCTCTCCTTGATCTAACATAAGCTTATCTAATTTATCTTGATAATTTATCTTGATTCTCCGCACTAGTGAGCGCAGCGGATTCTGAATTCGTAGCCCCTTTCTGTGCATCTAACTCAAGAAGTTCTTTTTTCATTTGGGCCATATCAGCCCTGATCTTGCCTCTTAATTGCTCTACCTCATCCCTCAAATCTTTCTTAAACTGATACAATTCCTGCAGTAAATTCTTTTGCAACTCACAAAACATATCCTTCAAAACCTCAGAAACTGGTTTCTCTGCTCTTGTAGAGCTCCTAGTTAACCTGGTTGCACTTGCCATGGAACACGAAACAAATCCAAATCAAGCTTACCTTCAACTTCAATCGCCACCAAAAGGGGGGGGGGAGCTGTCAGACCCTTTCTCTGCACCAAAACGTCCCAATCAGCAACTAAATCCCATGCCACTAGATGGAGCATGCCACGAGCTTTCCAACAAGCCCAAACACGCCCAAAACTGACACCGAAATCAAGAGTTATGGCCAAACAAGTACTCCAGCTGCAAACCCTACCGCCACCAAAAGGGGGCCGGAACTGACAGACCCTTTCTCTACACCAAACCAATCAAACCAGCACCAAATCTCAAATCACTAGAAGGAGCACGCCACGAGCTTTCCAACAAGCCCAAGCACGCCCAAAAGTGATGCCGGGATCAAGAGCTATCATCAAAAGTCCAAAGCAGAAACCCTAGGCGCTGCCGTGAGCGCCTCAACCTGATCCTCCTCAACTCTAACTTGATTATTTTTCTATAAGGTCTACTTTTCTTTTTTCCTTCTAAATAACAACCCTTTCAATTGCTTTAAGCATATGGTCTATGATTTCAGGTATGGTCATTTATACATCGAAATTAAATTCTCGGAGCGCTCTATTACTGTGCTACATTGCTACATATGCATATAGGGACAAGGTAAGACATTGACAACTGCACCTAAATACATATATAAAATCAACACTCCATTAGCATATCTATTCCAAAGCTACCCATACACTATACTCCAAATTTGTGAGAACATAGATAATAAACGCGGATTCGATATCTACAGATAAAAGACAAACACAATTCATAATCCAACAATACTGATGACCAAATGGGCCCATTGTATGTGAACATGCACCCAAACAATAGGGCAGACATTATAATAAATACAAAATATCTTACAACGTTTTGTTTACTATTTGCATGTAGGGCGTTAGTAGTGTCGTTGGAAAACAGGAGGTTGTTGGTATGTTATGCTCATAATGTTAGAAAGTTAAGGGGCCGTTTCCATCAAGCTTGTGGAGGTGGATGTGTGTAAGTTATTTGAGTGAGCACAATCTACATAAGAAAGGTTTATCTATTTGCAATTTCTAGAGATGATATTCTCATGCAAGGAAGCTACTTTTTGTGTAATAGCTTTGCTACCTTCTTGCACATCGTACATGTTAAAGAATAGATAACGCCTTCGCCTGAGGGTGTTACTGAAAAAAATAAAAATTGAGGGCATCAAAACAGCGAGGATATGCAGTGTAGCGCACTCCTGAGCCATTTTGATGTCTCAAATTTTTTTTTTGAAGCAACACTCGAGGGCCAAGGCATTATCGCCCTTAGCACACCGTCCCTAAAGTTTTGGCCAGTTTTGGGCCATCTGATCACCATTAAAATTGGTTTAGATTGTCCATTTCATGACACCCTAGGGTGTGATGAAGTAGCAGTGTGTTATGTACCTGGTAACATGCCGGTGGGTTGCGGTTTCCGACGGGGAACTGGCAGGCTACTGGACATAAACAACGTGGTACCTATGAATTCCGTCCACGTCCTTTTTATTTAACATTTTTTTTCCCGTTTACGTCGCCGGAAGTCCAACATTCCTCTGCTCTTGTGCTCTTGCGGACGTTTTGCCCTGGTGATGTCGAGCCTCAGAGACGCGCTTGAGGCGATATTGCAATATTTCACAAAGGTTTTTGAAGATCATTGTGATTTGCGTTTTTTCTTTTTTTTTATTGTGCTTTGTTTCTTGACTGTTTGTGCTTGTTTTTCTGAATGCGAGTTCTGTAATCTTGAATGCCCCAAAGCAGGAGCTCCACCATCGCCCTCTGCCGGATTCCCAAATATCTTATCACCTAAAAAGATCCCAACTCTGAGCTTGCCCTTCAAATCCATGCCCGATTCCTCTGCTCCAAACAAAGGGTCTCTACGAGCTGTTGCTGCAACATGCATACCTGCGGTAGTCTGTACGAGATTCCAGGTGTTTCTAGAAACGTGGAAACTAGAGAAATCAAAGCAGCATACCGCCAGTTAGCCAGATTGGTTCATCTCGACATGGCTCCTCTAGACTAGAAGGAAGAATATACCAAATCAAAGCTTTCCTTCAGCTCCAGACCGCTTATCGGGTTCTTTTTGATCCTAAAAAGGGCTAGATATGATCTGGAACTATTGGGTACTCAGTCAACATAGCCAAGTTAAAAGCAATTGTTATTAAATTTTTGGCAGAGAAGTAGCGGTGCCGCAGGTGAAATATAGGGTAGGGAGTTACCTAAAAAGAATAAGAAGAGGTATTTTCTAGGAATTCATAGGTGCTAGTGGTTTACGTACTGAAGGTGATTGACCGTTAGATAGAAAATGGAATATTGAAAGATCGAGGGCCATATCCTATAGGTCAAGCAAAGTGGCTATGCATTCTTGCATTTCAGCCAATCTCCTATTGCCATGTGGCAATCATTCTATTCAAGAATGAAAATCAGCTAAGCATTGCATCCGGCGAGCTCCTTCACTTGCAACATGTAATTTTATACAAATAATTTTCTTGCAGTAGGTCATTTGGTTCTTTGCTCGACGTTGTGGAAGAGAAATAGCTCATGCATTCTGACTGTGGCAGGTCAACTAGTTGCGTCTAACGGCACTCCCAGTTGACCTGCACAGCCAGAATGCATTCGCTATTTCCCTTCCACATTACAAGAAGAAATAACTTATGATAGGATTCATTGTGTTTATTATATAAGCACAAAATTTCTCATGTTTGTGGACCAAGATTACGGAAGGAGTAATTCCAACAACCTTAAAATTTCTTGAAGAAATTTTCAGCTGACCTGGCGGGTCACGAGAGGCGGAGCCGCGAGTGGCGCCGCCAGGTCTGCTGAAAATTTCTTCAAGAAATTTTATGGTCGTTGGAATTCTCCAACGAAATTTGATCCAGCATCAAATTTCTGCCCGTTCTGGAGGAGATCTTATATCTCTAGCCAGATTCCAGCCAGCTTTGCATAGATTCGGCATACATTTGCACAGATTCAAGCCACAGATTCAAGCCAGGTTCAAGCCAAATATTGCACAGATTCAAGCCAGATTTGGCAGCCATATTCAAGACGAAATGATCAGCACGAAAGCAAGCAAGAGTAATATACCTGTAGCCGACCTGTGGCAGTGAAAACAGAGCATAAAAGCAACCTCTGGTTCCTTGCATATCCCGGTTCTATGGAAAAAAACAGAAAAAAGCTTCTTGTGCAGTCCAAAGCTTTGCTTCTTGGCAGAACATCGAAATGAAAGAATGCATCGGAAGCAAAGCTTCTTGGCAGGCATCGAAAGCTTCTTGGCAGTTTGGAGGCGGCGCCGCCCAAAAACTCGACACAGCATCACCAAAAGATTTCGCTTTTTAAAAACGTCCGAAATAAGGGCGAAATGTGATGGTGGATAAAATTTCTTCAAATTAGGGCTATGGTGGTGATATGCCAACGCAGAATCTTCGAACCAAGAAAACGGAATCTATCAAATTAATGAAATTGCCATGTGAGTTCCACTACGAATTTCTAACTTCAGGCCTGAGGATGAAAAAGCTTGCTTAGAAAATTTCCACATAGTCGGGCCAAGAAACCATTAAACCATTTAAAAAGTGGTCATGTGACCCCACCTACCACGTATATGCGCAGTAAACCCAGCAAAACACGACCGTCGGATCCCATCTGCCACATCGGAGCCGTCTATTCCGTAATAGGAATGGTCGGCCGGCATCTGCCGCTAAAGTCGGAAATAGGCAAAAAGCTTTTATAGCAGCAGGATACAGCTGTCAATAAACTAATGTCCTTAATGCCACGTAACCGCCACGCAAGCGCCTAAGGATGCGTTTCTTCTGCACGCTTATACGACGTGCTTGTACCACCTTCCGTTCCAAACCAGAAGAAGCCGTGACATGGCCAATCTTCATTTACGTGGCATCCACGTGGCTTACACGTAGGACCTTTTCTGAGCCTGCGACAGTCGAATCGAAGAAGATCCAACAGGGCACTGGCGCCGGAGACTGGCTATGGCGCACATTTTCTACTAAGCCGTTGGTTCTGGACTACCGGAGTTTCCTTTTCTACGTTTTTACCGAACAATGATTGAAGCACGGGCTTTTCTTAGCTCAAGAAATGAAGTAAGCTTTTTACAAGGTGCCTTATTCTTGCAGAAGAAGTTTGAGATTTGATAGTATAAGTGGATATTTGAAGATTTATCCTCTTATTATGTTGCTACTGTGTGTTTTAAGCTCAAATCTGAAGCAATGTCTCGAATAAGAATAAGTGGGCAATTTGATTTTCCTTCGATGTGCCGTTTTTATTTACGCGTATGTGAATGCGGCTGAATTGCTAATGCTGGAGCACACCAAATAATGCCTTCCTTTAGAGCTTGCGCATCTTTGGGATTCCAAAATGCGCACAATGCAGTCGAAATTGTGGTCTCTAAGGCATCTATCATTTTCAGTTTAGAAGATGCTTTTGGATCTCAGCACGACCGGATAGTAGTGGAATGCTGCAGGTGTATTAGCTCCACATTATGAAAGTAGAAAACTTCTGGAAGGCCAGGAATCAAAGAATTCGTGGAGGTCCTATGCAGGAAAGATCTCGACGGATCTATTTGAGGCACGAGCTTAAATTTAAGCTCTTAGGTTAGTGCCCCGCTTCTCGTGATGAAATCTCGCAAGGGATGTCCCCAACAAAGGGGGAAAAGCACCAAATATAGATTTCCAGTAGTTTGCTTGCTCGTTGTTTCTGTGTTGGCTCCTTTGGTTTTTCTCGGAAAAAAGGCTAGTAACTTCAACCCGACTCTTGGTAAGCTGCTTCGTTTCTTAGTTCTTCCATAGTCCTTCCAAGCCAGAAATTGTAACTCACTTACCATTTCTTACCTTGACTTGCTTTGGGTCTGGGAGCAGATCGAAGAGAGTTTTTGGAGGGTTTTCCTAGTGGTGTAAGTATTCTAAACAAGTATTCATTCTCACGTTTATATAGGTCCGCTCAAGTTTTTTTGATCTACAGAAACATGCAGAGACTGACAGGCTTAACGCATTTGATCAAATAGAGACCCTGTTTCCAAAGTCGGTAAGACTTCTATATATTTCATCTATCTTTTACAACACTATCAGAAGCCTTTGTAAGTTCTTTCATTTCTGGCAGGTTCTTGATGTCATCATCAAGCATTCAGAGGAATCTGAAGCTTCAGATTCAAATCCCCTAAGTGGAAACCCTGCTTGGTTACATCAGCCTACATTTGATCTGCTGAATAATTCGACCAGTTTTTCGGTAGAATGAGTTTCTGAATAGCATATGTTTACAATAGAGATACAATTTCATCTCACTCCATTACCGTGCAGGAAGATGGTGTTTTTGAAGATCACGGGCAAGTATTATATGGTGATGAAGGGAAAATGGTGGTCCAAGGTGCTAGGAGGGTAAGCGTCTCTACATGGAGCTTCTGTTTTAAAGCTTTTCAACATAGCTCTGACTATTGTGGCCTTCATTTTAGGGCCTACGACTAAGAAGAGAGAAAGAGAGACTGGTAGAACTCACTCAACAAGATGAAGAAGAAAGAGAGAGACTGGAAAGGGAAGCCTTTAAACGAGCCAAGGAAGTAGATGCTCCCATCATTGGCAAATATAGCATATGGAGGCGTGAAGACAGTGAAAACAGTGATTCTGTTGTTCGTCTTATGCGAGATCAGCTGATTATGGCCAGAATATATCTGAGCATAGCAAAGGCGCATAATAATGCACCACTTATGCGGGAACTGAAGCTTAAAATAAGGGAGAGTTTACGCGCTATGGGTGGAGCCACAATTGACAGTGATCTATCTCGAAGGTACAAGTTCTTTATCTCAGGGACCTTTGGAAATTAGGGCTTGTTCAGATGATCTAATCTGGTGGTTGTTCAATTCATAGTGCACCTGAAAAGATTAGAGCCATGGGACTATTGTTGGCTAGGGCACGGGAGGAGCATTATGATTGTAATGCTATAGTGAGAAAATTGCGTGCAATGTTACAGACAGCTGAAGAATATGGTAGAACATTAAAGAAGAGGAGCACTTTTCTGAGTCAATTGGCTGCTAAAACTATTCCGAAAGGATTGCACTGTTTATCTCTTCGACTGAATGTGGATTACTATAACCTTGATGAGGAGCAGCAAGAATTTCCAAGGCAAGATAAGCTAGAGGATCCTAGCCTGTACCATTATGCCTTGTTCTCAGATAATGTTCTTGCAACCTCAGTGGTCGTTAATTCCACAGTTCTTCATGCACAGGTATGTTTAATACTGCTGGTTTGCCTATCAGTGTGGTAATGCTAATTCAAGTACCTGCTTTTTCAGGAGCCTGAAAAGCACGTATTCCATCTGGTCACGGACAAACTAAATTATGGAGCCATGAAGATGTGGTTCTTGGCCAATCCACCAAGAAATGCTACAATCCATGTTCAGAATATTGATGACTTCAAGTGGTTGAATTCGTCATATTGTCCAGTGCTTCGGCAGCTGGAATCTGCTGCCATGAAGGAATACTACTTTAAACCTGACCAACCTACATCGTTGTCTTCTGGAACCACAAATCTGAAATATAGAAACCCAAAGTACCTTTCAATGTTGAACCATCTCAGATTTTATCTTCCACAGATTTATCCCAAGCTAGATAAGCTTTTATTTCTAGATGATGATATAGTGGTACAGAAGGATCTTACAGCACTGTGGAAAATAGATCTGCAAGGAAAAGTAAATGGAGCTGTTGAAACTTGTGGAGCGAGTTTCCACCGTTTTGATAAGTACCTAAACTTTTCAAATCCACACATTGCAAGAAACTTTGATCCAAATGCTTGTGGATGGGCTTATGGGATGAACGTATTCGACCTCAAAGAATGGAAGAGGCAAGATATAACGGGTATCTATCATAGATGGCAGAACATGGTAAGTCATACATCATGGCTAATGCATGCAGATTATATTATATTTCTGTCTTCCTCTTCAAACATTTAAAATTCCTTATCCATGTTCTTTACAGAATGAAGAAAGACTTTTGTGGAAACTGGGCACTTTACCACCTGGACTCATCACATTCTATAACCTGACATATCCCTTGGATAAAACATGGCATGTGTTGGGGTTGGGATACAACCCAGGAATAGACAAGTCTGAAATTGACGAAGCTGCAGTCATCCATTACAATGGCAATCTGAAGCCATGGCTGGATATAGGTCTAGCCAGATTCAAGTACTTCTGGGCTAAATATGTGAAATATGACCATCCTGCTTTACAACAATGCAACATAGTGCACTAAGTCTGCACCAGGATGTTAACACTCTTTTTGCTTCGATTGGATCTGGTATCTAGTGGGGTTAAGCACATGCAAAAGCCTGTTTGATGGCCGAAAAGAGATCGATGCGCCATACCTGGATCTGAGCATTTTCTTCTGCATGATTTCAGATTCGCCCCACAGATTCAATGCGCAGATACCGTTGCAAGTCAATGTCATATATGTATTTCTATTGTAACTCCCAGGTATTGATAAATTTTGTCTCTGCGTTTGGTAAGGCATTGATTCAGGATTCCAGGAGATTGCAGAGAATTTTTTATAAAGACGCGGAAGAAAGCTGTAACAGGCACCCTAGTTGCCGATTAGATTTATTGCGTGCGGGAGACACGATCATTCTCCTTTCATTTTTGTATATATACACATGTGTACAGATGCATGTGGTGTAATAAACAATTGTTACAGACCTCTAGAAGTCTGTATTTTTTTATCGGTATCGTTTGAAGACGATAACTGGGAAAGTGCTATCCTATTAAAATAATGCAAGCATTCTATGCGGTTCTTTGAACCTTGTTTTGTTGGGAAATGCGTTAGCTTTGAGATGAGCTAAAGTTGTTCGCTTTATATTTTTGGTAGCCTACGAAGACTAAAACAAAGGTAAGTTAGGAAATGGAGGAAAAGTAATCTATTTTTTTCCCCCTTTTTTTTTTTCGGAGACAAGTGTTTTATTTTATACGCATCGAGGGTTTTCTTATATGGAAAGCTTTACAATAAAGGTTATGTATTACAAGAAATTTATCAGGGCGGTAAGTTTCCCACGAGAGCAAAACCGTACGGGGTAACATAAGGTTTGAAATGGTGTGGGGTATGTATTTGTATGCGAAACAGTATGGGGTGACGTGGAATGTGTGGTGTGAAAATTGTAATGGTTGAGTGTTTTTTGTTTGCAGAGTTAGGGTTCGAGCCAGCCGATTTCGGAGGAAGTTCGACAACTAAAGTTGTACGCTTTATGTTTTTGGTAGCCTACGAAGACTAAAACAAAGGTAAGTTAGAAAATGGAGGAAAAGTGTTCTATTTTTTTCTTTTGTTTTTCTTTTTCGGAGGCAAGTGTTCTATTTTATACGCATCAAAGGTTTTCTTATATGGAAAGCTTTCCAGCAAAGGTTATGTATTATAAAAAGGCCAAGGCCGCCACGAATATTTCTCTTCATCAACCCTCGATACAGAGGAATATTTCAATGGTCAAGAGCAAAATGCTATGGTTCTCTTCTAAGAAGAGAACCATCATTCTAGGGAAAGGGACGCTATTCTGACGTGAGGCCCTCATTGGCCCATTGGCCCGTTGCTCCCATAAAGGCTTAGTGGCTTTCTGCCTTTCTCATCGGCGTTTCCTCTGAGCTGAATTGTTGTTGCAGGTAGTTCTATCTCTGGTTTTGTT
>JAANSK020299234.1:0-10101 GCA_011763485.2 Isoetes engelmannii
TTACCTTTTAGCATGTTCCAAAAAGTCTTGGGCTTTTTTATAAACTGTTCTATTAATGTCATCTGCCTTTTCTTATATGGCTGAAAAATCATTCCCAAAAACCCACGAATGGAGAAGTCAAAGGTGCTGCCAACCTGTACCTACACATCACCAGGGAATAGGATAAGTTGCCATGATGTATCCCTGATGACTTCTTGTAAGGGAGTTCAGAAAAATCCGTGTTATATACTTGTGACGCCGCTTAGATTACTTTAAATCCTTGTGGCTGCATGCAATGCTTTCTAAATCTAGCTTTTGATATGTCCATGCAGTGGACAATGCTTCTGACCTCACAGGAACACTAATTTGACTTTTTTTAAATCCATAAAGCTGCATGCAACTGCGTTCTAACTTTACAATAATATTTAATTCCCATTCATGTTCTAGACTTACTTGTGATACAAAGTTTTCCTATGTCATCCTTGTACATCGGTATAGGTGGGCTCTGCATATACAAAAGTTTTAGGACATATATTCTTTTCCATCTATAACATGAATTCGTCTGTTAACACACATTGGGTCTTTGATACCATTTGATGTCGATATTCACCTCCTATTCAACCTGTTTAAATTACTATGATTTCATATTGTCATTTTCCTTCTTAAAAAGTTGCTATATTTGTGAGAATATCAATATACCGGTAGATCATACGCTTTGGCAGCAGAGATATTTGCTTATTTATCTGCAAGAAATGATTGTTCGGTCTTTCATTAGTCTATTAAACAGTATACCTACATTATTCAGACATATAAGGTACCTAAATTTCTAGCCTTTAAAGAGTATGAGCACTACTGATACAGGTGATTTAAAACATCGATTTCTTTTCAAAACAAACTCCATTGATTCTACTGATGCTAGTTTCCTTACCTCATGAAGTCTCCATCAAGGCTGGATACAAATATAACCTTTCCATCTTGTTCAGCTGCCTCTTCACAGAATGATACAATGTCGTTGAAAAATTGCCCCTCGTCAATTCCAATGACCTCTACCTGCACAATATGCTATTATTCTTATTTGTTCATGTCTTAAGCGTTTGATTTTGCAGACGTTTTCCTACAATTTTATAGCTTCAATCTCTCTGCTACATCTAACCTCAATGTCATGCTTTCCAAGTGTTGTTTGCAAGTCGCTTAGGCTCAATAAACTTAGACATGGCATCACTTTTCTGTCATGGCTGACTAATGATCCAGTACCGTACCTTGTATCCTTCATAGATTTCACCGTTAAGACTTTCCTGCAAGATGTTCCACATATTATATGAAGCTGCATCACAAATACAATTATGTTACTATTTTGAAACCTATAAACTTGCCTCCCATTTCTTGATTGTTCTTCTAGTTTTGTTATTAATGCTGTGGTTTTTCCCGCATACATTGGTTCCAGAATTATGCGAATCTCTCCTGTTCCAATTGCCATCTTGCTGCATGCACTGGATGATATCTACTGAACAATTCCTTTCAATTCTCATGTGCCATGAAGCATTTTTTGCAGACTTACCTTGTTGCTCTTTTCTTTCTGTATTGCCTATCGGCTGCCTTCCTTCTTCCTTTCTTTTCCTCGCATGGATCTGCAACTCCTACTTCACTGCAGCTCACTGAAGACGATCCTTCTACCCAGATCGACCGTTGCGGAGGCTTCAAAAGTTGTGTTTATCAAAGTTCCGTTGAAAACGAACATCCATGGTATATGCCTTCGTTCCCTCCAATCTGAGATGTCTAGTTCGCATATACCTGGCATATTCCCCATTTCCTCCCACCAGCCTAAGGGCATGCCCTTCGGGCAACCCAAAAAAGAAAGAAATTGTTAACATACTTCGCTAAATCAATATGTTTGCATTTATTCGTTATGGACAGATTGTGCTTTCTACAGTTGCACATGACATTATTAGACTGATGTAGCTAGTCACTTTGGCATGGTGGTAAAGGGTCAGACATTTGCACAATATCTATACAGTTTCCATGAATATGACCACAAAATCTAAATATATTTAATATCAATACCTAATAAAGAGATAATTATTGGGCACTGACAAATCTATGCTCACGTCCGTGGTTCTTAGGTTCAACTTATATGCTCCACATTCTACCCAATATTCTAGCATTTAGTTTGCATTCTAGATAATTTACCAAGCACTTCGGCTGATTTACCTTGCATTTTGGCTGATTTACCTCAATCTTGACAAAGATTTATTGCATACAAAATATCTTAACCGGCTTCCACGTAACAGGATTGCAGATTCACCCTGCATTCTAGCAGGGACACCACACGTCAATTCCCGCCAGAATGCAGGGTAAATCTGCAATCTCTACATTCTGGCAGGGAAAGATTCTTGCATGCATCTTACATAAAGAGATACATGGGCAAATTTTAAGAATGCCCCTAATTTTTTGCAAAATTATGGAAATGCCCCTGTTTTAGGGGTATTCTTGGTAAAATGATCATAACTTTTTTCAAATGACCCAAATAAGATTATGCCCTTCAGACAAATTATAGGCGAGGATGATCTCTTCCCTTCAAATCTAAAATCACTTGAATTGGAGTCTAGAATCACAAGCTACATTAAATCTTAGATACAAACAAATCGTAATCATAACTTAAGATTCGTTCTGGACTCCGATTCAAATGATTTTAGCTTTATGGGAAGATATCATCCTCATTTATAATCCGTCCGAATGGCACATTCTTATTTCGATCATCAAAAAAGAGTTATGGTCATTTTATAAAAAATACCCATAAAATAGGGGCATTTTTATAATTTTGTAAAAAATTAGAGGCATTTTTTAAATTTCCCAAGATACATTTATGCTTTGGCTTTCAGACTTTCATAAATCCAGGAGGATGATAAATATTGGCGCATAACGGAGTCCCGTGATAGACCAACTTAGGGCCGACGGGCTGACTTCAAGTTCAAGGTAGAGGCATTGCTTCTGTGCAGCACCCTTAGGCCGAAGCATTCATAAGAGAAAAGAAAAGAGAATTACTTCGGTTTTTGGAGCTATGCTTTGTGGGTTTTGGGTGCAGCAAAGATTAATTAGAAACACCATGCCATATTAATTTGGGTGTCGTGATGCCCCAGAGGTATGAACGCCAGAGACGACCATCTTCTCTGCTGGAGCTTTCCATTCAGTGTGTTGTGCGCCATATTCATCAGGTTCCTTCACTTGCTGCGATTCCTGAACCCCTTTTGATACAGATTTTTGCAGTAAGATACTATTTTTGTTTACCTTTTGCCGATTTGTTTTAAGTACAATGGTGCAGGTCTAATATTTGTCTGTTTATTGTATAGAGGACATTAGCAGCTGGTAAATTGACAGAACCAGTTTTACGAATGTTTCTGGCCACTGGAAACTATCAAATCATGCA
Organism: Isoetes engelmannii; assembly: GCA_011763485.2. Taxonomy (NCBI): domain Eukaryota; kingdom Viridiplantae; phylum Streptophyta; class Lycopodiopsida; order Isoetales; family Isoetaceae; genus Isoetes; species Isoetes engelmannii. The sequence goes on from JAANSK020299234.1 coordinate 3,404, forward strand.
GATTATTAGGGACCTTGGCATCCGACCTATATTGAAGCCAGTTCTACCGACAAGTTAGTAATCTTGGGGTTTATATGAAATAATAGGCATTATGCATAGCATGAAAGTAGAACTTTTTTTTTCTTTTATTCAGGATGCAGGGACAAATTCTGAATGCTGAGAAGGAACCCTGCAACCAGTAAACCTTAGAAATGGTCTGATTCATAATGAATTGTGGCCAAAAATTGGGCCCGTCATCATTCTATATCATTCTTCAAAAGACAAACTTGAATAACATATTTTGTTTTGCATTGATATCTGATCAATGCAATCTAGGTTCTGCTATCTAGGTGTTTGCTACCAGCTGCATAGACAAAAGCAAGCTGGCAGTATTAGCTTGGTTATTCTTTGACTTGCTGTAGTTTTCCAATTTGCTTCATGGATAATGCAAAATTCTTGCCAAAGTTGGTATTAAGACTGTTGCAGAAGCCTTGCCAAGGTGGTGGGCAATGCGGAAATCAGATCGTAAGCAAGTCTCGGGAAGTGACATATGATGAACATGGCATCGATCCTACAGGCACTTCAAGGGCTAAGACCAATCTGTTTCTTTTTCTAAGCAACGAAAATCTGAAAATCACAAGTCTCACAGTTTTCATTTGGAGCTTTCTTTACGTTGTTTGAATCGTTTTGGTCGTGGCTCCATCCAGTGAGTGGAAGCAATTTCATGGCATCCTATTTAAATAAGAATGAATGGTTATTAACATGGTGGCACAAAAAATATGTAGTACTCATTGCATTCTATTTATTCATTGTAATGATTTGCAGTCAACTGTTTTGGAACCTAAACAGACATGCATAAGAAGATGTATCAGGGTTGATTTTAAGTTGTCAGCTGCAGACATAGAATGAATGTCCAATGGTATACATGGCCCAGGTTCTTGGCATGCATAAGAAGATGTATCAGGGTTGATTTTAAGTTGTCAGCTGCAGACAGAATGAATGTCCAATGGTATACATGGCCCAGGTTCTTGGCATGCATAAGAAGATGTATCAGGGTTGATTTTGAGTTGTCAGCTGCAGACATAGAATGAATGCCCAATGGTATACATGGCCCAGCTTCTTGGCATGCATAAGAAGATGTATCAGGGTTTTCCTTTGTGTGTAATTTTTTTGCACTCAAAGCAGTTGAGTTAAGATTACAGACCTCATTAAGGAGCAAGAGATGCAATAGACCATATTGGCAAATATTGTTTCTGTCTTAAGATTCCATAAGAAGAAGCAAAGATACATCCCCCTCATATTTGTGGAGCTGTTTTGGAGCATGTGCTACATTTAAGGTGCGGCAAAGTGGGTTAGGTTTTGCTGTTGAACCCCGCAGCAAAGCTGGTTAATTTTCATGAAGCTTTGGGGTTGAAACTCATCGGCATCTAAACAGGCTGTCCTAGCAGATATCCGAGGGTTTTTTAGTGTTAAGGATTTTTTGCATTTCCTGTAGGCTTCAAAGAAACAGGGATGCAATGTATGGTAGATGGGCCAATTCTTTTGAGGAAATAAGTGACGATCTTAAATGAATTGCTGGATGTACAAAACTTGTTACCACTTTATTCTGAAGTAGTGAAGCACGCAATCCATGTTTCCATAGCTAGAATTACTGGAGTTTTGCCATGGAATGGGCTTGCAACTGCAGTTTGGACACAGTAAAAAAAAAAATAAAAAAAAAATAAAAAAATTCCCTCCAAGGCTACTGGTGCAACTAAATTCTTCAACATGTGGCATTGCATGTTGCATTTGTCCGAATTTCATGTAGGTATATCTGCGTCTACAACAGACTATTACTTGCATAAGATTTCACATATAGGTAGCGTATGTAGGGTAGTTTAAAGTTTTGTGCGGCTTGTGTTACTCCGTTAGGCATGGCAACCTAGATACTTTGATTAAAATTTGCTTTGACTTCTATTGTGGTATGCACTTCACTTGGACGGGTCAAGAATCAAAGGCTTTTTTTTTTCCCTTCGTTTGGGAGCATTTTCTTGTGCTTTTATACACAAATAGATGAGATATGTCTATCTTGTAATGTTTATTTTTTATTAATAAAGTTCGTTCGTCGTTCAAAGGAAAAAAGAAAAATTTAAAGCCCATTTTTGGGGTATGGCAAAATCGTCCTTGCAACAAGCAACATAGACATATGCCAACTTCATATCCTAACTTCATAATTTATGGCACAAACCATATGGCTTATGCTGACTTCATATTTTGTGGCACAACCCATATGGCTTCTGTTATACACAATGAAGTGACAAGATCGCTTGTCGAGCATACTAATTGTTTTAGCTTTTGATTATTTTGGGAGTATGCAAAAGAATAGAATAGAATAGAATAGATTTTTTATCGTCCACGGAGACCAATTGGCCTATGGGACCTAAACAAAGAGAGAAGCAAGCCGATTACTGTCAGGAAGGAAGAAAAGCAAATTAGATGACTGAATATTTTAGCTTCTGATCATTTTCGGAGTATGCAAAAGGAAGGAAGCAAAGCAAATTAGGTAATACATTTCGAAATGTTTTGAAACGCTTAGAAGTCTCATTTAGTTATGTCAATAGATGGTCTAACAAAATTCGAAGTAGAAGGAATTGTGAAAGGCTTCGCAAATCTGGCTAGCCAGCAGGCAGATGCATGCACATTAACACCTTGTGACATCACTATATTCTTTGCATGTCTGCAATATGCCCACTCTAACTTTCAGACATTGAGACTCTTGAGCATGTTCTTTTTTCTTGTCCAAAAATTCAACCGGTATGGTCTTGGCTACAAGGTTTATTTAACAGTGCAATGGATATCCTATGCATTCTATTGGATTCCTACCCAGATGCATGGCCTCTAGCTAGACATAAGACATATTATCTTGGCTCGAGTTGGCTCCTATGGTTGATCTGGGAGCATCGAATAGACTCAACATTGTCCATGGCATTTACTCATCTCTGTGGTGTTATTATTGTAGCCCAAGCTAAGTTACTGATGGCTTATAGATGTTCCCCTCTTGAGCCAAATGTGAGGGACCGTATATGGATGGACTATCTTCAATTTCACTCATATAACTAGTCTCCTCTACTAGAGTAAATATACAATGCTTTAGGCTCATGTTCCAGTGGCATCTTCTTGTCTACACATTTAGTTGAGATATATGCATTCTATAGTTCTTACTTTTACTTAATGAACTCTTTTTCGTCCTTCCTCGGGGGAAAGGGAGGGGGGGGGGGTGGGGGGGGGGGGTTGAATTATCTAAGACAAAAGCCATGCTAGCATGATCATCTGTATTGGTCAATCCCTCCACAATATGATCAACCTATACATTTGGCCAGACCAGACCACATGATAGTGCCCCACAACCAAGATCTTGTCCAATTAGTTCAACTTTCTAAAACATTTAATCAACGCCATGGTTCTATTGCGAGCAGTAGAAATTACATTCCTTGGATGGACACTCCCATCATTATATCATTCTATTTATATCCCTTTTTTCTCTATGCTAGTTTTCAGCATTCTCTTGGACTATCAGTAAGGTCGTACCAATTCACAAAGCAGGATCTAATTATCGCATAATCATGGTCAGTCCTATTTTGTTCAAGATCTTAGCCAGTATCACAGAGGAGCAACTAACAGCATGGGCTGAACGTGCTGGTGTACGTGTTGTCGGACAGGCAGGCATCTGCCCCTGCCATTCTACAATAGATCATATCTTCACAGTGCACATGCTTATTGAACGTAGTTGAGGCTTGAAACAAGACCTATATATATGCTTTGTAGATTTCACTTGTGCTTTTGATACAATACCTCATGAGCTTCTTCGGCAGTGCTTGCAAGCACTTGGGGCTCCACAAGATCTTCAAAAATATAGTCTATTGGCTCTGAAAAGGTTTTTGCTAAGTTTCCAGCATCAGGTACCCAAATCACTAGCAATATTGGAGTACATCAGGGCTGCCCTCCTATCTCCTACACTCTTTGGCTTGTACATTGACCAATTAGAGGTATGGCCTGATCATCATGGTGGCGGAGGCCCACATCTGGCACACTATATGATCCGGCAACTTATGTATGCTAATGATGTTTCACTTATGGCACATACACTCTTAGTATGCAGCAACATTTACATGCTCTGCACAGTTTTTGTGAGAACACATGCCTACATGTTAATCTCTAAACGACCAAGCTCTTGGTAGTTCAATCGTCTCGGCATGTTGTCTCAACTTTGCACTATGATAGCCGTGAAGTTAAAGTTGTTAATAGTTACAAGTATCTAGGTGTAGAATTACGTAAGGACATACTTTGGGACCTGCATTGAAAAATGGGGACGGTTTGAATATGGTTGCTACGATCATACCTTCAAGAGGTCATGGATATGCGGGCTCAACTATGTCCCGACTCCCAAGACACTCGCTTAAATTGGGCATATATTTCATGATGTATATTTGTACAATTTGTTAGCATTCTTATCACTGCCATGGTTTTTCCATCAAAAACCCTTCGAGGCGGGGGATTTTTAATTTGAACATTAATATGTTTGCTACGCTCTTTTATTGATAGGTTGAATGGTCTTCGTGGACGATAAAAACCATTTAGTTCAATTTAATTCTATCGCGAGATAGAGTGGATATCTGATACGCATTAAAAAAAAGAATCAATTAAGCGAACATCAAAAACTCAGAAAGACAGAAGCATCTTAAGTTGCAAAATGCTAACCTGGACAAATTTAGCGGCAAAGCTTGATCCACGTCTTGGAAGAATGGGATTTCTAGAGAGCTTCTTCACCTAACATCATTGAGGTTACTTCCATTTATTCCACCAGTGTCTAATCTTAACCAATAGGGGCCTGATCTCATTTGCCATGCACAACGACCATGGCTTGGTTAGAATATCTACTTAAAGCTATCAAGAATTGCATCTCATAAGAGTAAAGACTCTAAACATTCAAATTAAATCATTTGCCTTTCTTTTTCTGCAGATGTACTTTACATGCCGTTACATCCAGCATGAGCATTCCAGCAAAAGTAAGACATTTGAAAATGCCTAGTTTTCAACTTCATCCTCTAAGAACCATTGTCAAATCTTGTCTTGAGCCTTGTTATCAGCTAATGCTCATTTCACACACAAATACTTCTTGGCCGTATTGGTACCTTCCAAATATTGCATCTCAAAGTGAAGCCCAACGAGACCATGCAAAACAAGCTGTACAATGGCCTGCTTATGTTGGCTTTATTAGCATATAGAAGTGCTTTGTCATATGGTCCTTGTTATGATTGCCTAATCTTGTCAGGAATTGGTAAACACTAGTAGACATGACCCTCACGCAAGCAGGGTTCAGGCCTCGGCACTCAACCATTGATCATATCTTCATGTTGAGGACTTTGGTTGAAGACAACAGGAACCGTCATGTCTTGTTGCTTTGTTGACTTCGCGAAGTCTTTTGACACTGTGCCTCCGCATTATCGGGGTCCACCAGGGATGCCCTATCTCTCCAACACTGGTTGACCTCTAGATTGACTAGTTAGGAAGTTGGCCCGCTGGCAATGGGGGTGGCGGGGCTCAACTTTTGCATCAGGTCATAAGTCAGCTACATATGCAGATGATGTCGACCTCATAGCTCACACTCCGGAGGATGCGCGTCAACCTGGCCAAGACGAAGGTGATCTTCTGTAACGTTCCTAACCGACATGCCCGAAGGTGATCTTCTGTAACGTTCCTAACCGACATGCCCTTAATCAACTGGGCAAAACCGTTTAGACGTTTATGAGTAGCCGTTTCTACCCATTTATGTCGGTGTCTCGGGAACGGCCCACAGGCACATTCAAGGATCGAATATCCGAGTGGTCTACCATGGGCCCGTTACAATCTCTCCCACTAGAACTATGCTCGTCCTCGAGCATCCAAGACAATGACTTAACTAGCATACCACTGACTGGGTGGTTACCAAGGTTACCAATTACCCATGCATATAGGCACCTCCATGGAGACTCGAACTCTAGACCTACTCTGATACCAATTGTAACGTTCCTAACCGACATGCCCTTAACCAACTGGAAAAAACCGTCTAGACGTTTATGAGTAGTTGCTTCTACCCATTTATGCCGGTGTCTCGGGAATGGCTCACAGGCACATTTAAGGATCGAATACTCAAGCAATCTACCATGGGCCCGTTACATCCTCATACCACTCAAGACCCCCTTCATTCACTTCGGGGGAAAAATGTAGAGATGATGCCCACCTACACGTATTTGGAAGTGAAGTTTCCTTCAACATTATGTTGATACCCTTCCATCTGATTGCGTGTGATGACAGGCTGGAAAGTGCTCTATGCAATCCAAAACAATAGCCACAGAGCGGAACTCTACGATTGGTGTCATTAGTCATATCTTTAGGATATTGGTGGAGCCTGTTCTTCTGTACGGGGTCAAAGTCACTAAAAGATGATGGACTGTTTGCAACATATCTTAAACTTCCACGTCTCAAACATCGCGTACGTTCCTATGACGATGCACAAAATTCAAACGACGTCCCACAAAATTCAAACGACGTACTGTAATCCAACAGGAATAAACAGATCCCAGGCTGAGCAAGATGCAAGATATATGCATTGGGTTGCACCCACACTCTACTAGCAAAAACTCAAAGCACAGGTTGAAGATGAATACTGAAGAAACTAAAGAAGAGAATACACCATCACA
>JAANSK020299245.1:0-10100 GCA_011763485.2 Isoetes engelmannii
TGTTAGCTTAGAAGGAGTAAGATATGACTTGATTGTTAGCTTAGGAGTAAGATATGACTTGTTAGCTTAGAAGGAGTAGCCAAACTCAAAATATGGTGGGGCTTCAAATGAGTTTGTCCTTGAAACACAAAATGAGGAAGCTTACATGGAGAATGACGAACTTCAGGTATGCAAATGGCTTTCTAAAAATAGGTATCTGCTGCAAATAAGAACTTGGGTCCAGCTGAAATCGATACATTGCATGAAAAAAATGTTTTGTATGATTAAGATAACCATAAAACACGCCCATTTGCTAAGGCAAAGTCCTAGGTAGAATGGAGAAGGTTTGGCTTCAAAGGGTAACAGTGTAATATGTGAAGCAATCCTATTCACTAATAAATGTTGTATCCTATTTATTTACTCTATTTTTCCTATGATTGTTTCCTATTGAATTTGAACAGGGACAAAAGGTACACAATGAGTGAAAGGCGAAGAGCCAAGAAACTCCATATGTACCTTTTTACCAAGTTTATTGCTAATGTTAACATGGTTGGCTGCAAGTACGAGGGTTTCTTCTCTTGTTGTTTGCTTCTTGTCGGTCTGTTCAAAGTCAATAGGTGATGGAATAGGGATATGCACGAGCATTTAAGAGTAGCACGTCTGCAAGTGATGATGGGGAGCAATAGCAGCAAATGGAAACTTCCATAGTCTGCTACTGTTATGAAACATATGAAATAGGGAGTTTTTTGATAATCTTGATATCCATACTCCAAGTTTTTATAGATACAATATACATATTCCAGGTTTCTGCATTTAAAAGGGTATACACTAAAACATACAATATGGAATTAAGCCTGTGAAAATGGCGTAATATATGACTGAAATTTTGAACATGGCCAATATCTGATTGAGCAGCAGTTTTGCTATTTCATTGTCTTACATCAGCATATAATATGGAAAGGAAAAAACTCAGTAACATAAGCTTTTGTTCATAGTTAGCTTGCAAGTTTGTTGAGGTTGTTGAGGGAGTGTGGTGTACAGGGCCTTCCTCTTATGTACAATGACAAGAAAGCTTGTGTAAGCTTCGTGTTCCACATTAGCAAGGCTATTGAAGTTGAGACATATGATAAGGTGAGAAAAAAGCCCCTGGTTTGGGTTTGTGGTAGATGAAGCCACCGACGTTAGTGTTACCAAGAATTTGATTCTATATGCTACATTCTTGGAAGAAAGGAAAATAAAGACGTCTTATTTGGTGATGCTTGTAGTGGAGGATGGTACTGCAAATACAATTACTGAATGCATCTTGAAACTTTTGAAGCAATGGGACCTTGATATTACAAAGATGATGGGATTCGGAAGTGATGAAGCATCTGTTATGGTAGGCACATCTACAGGTGTAGCTACTAGATTAAAGACCCATAATCCGTTTATGACTTCCGTACATTGTTGTGCACGTCGAACTAACTTATGTGTGCAAGAAGCTTCAAAGCAGCCTGAAACAAAAGCAACATGTAAGATGTTAGACGAAATTGTGAATTGGGTGGCTGTCTACTTCTCGAGGAGCTCATTGTGGCAGGTGAATTGGCTAAAATGCAGGACAAATTGGAATATACGCATTTGCATATGCTTGGGATTGTGAAGACACGGTGGCTTAGTCAACATGGTGCTATTGCAAGGATATGTGAGGCATATGAGCCATTGATGAAGACCTTACACTCGCAAACTGATGCATATCCAATCTTTGTAAGTTTAAGAAGCTTTAAGGTGGTTTATGCACTTCATTTCTTTGCTGATATGCTTAAGGTTACATCATTTTTTAGTTTAGAATTCAAGAATGAGTTTGTAGATGTCACTACAATTGCAGGTTTGGCTAATAATGCTATTGGGGATATAGGAGAGAAGTTCTTGCATTATGTTGTTATTAATCTAAATGGTTTTGGCAGGGATAGTAAGAATTATCTGATAGTACTTGATTATGGGGGAGAGAAGGGAAAGCTTGCAGAATTACGAGGTGCAGTTAAAGGTAATATGTACAGATGCATCATTATGGATAGGGACATTGATGGTGAGAATTTGACTGATGCAATTAGGTTTCAAACCTTATTTGCTAAAGCATTGATAAGCACCTTAAAGAAAAGGCTACAAGACCAAGTCACACTTTCTTCTATGAAAATGTTTTCACCTATGAATATGCTATGGGGTCTACATCAATTGTAGGAAGGAAGATTTTGGGGATGAAAGAGGTAAAAGCACTTGCTGAATTTTATGGTGTTATAAGAAGGGTTGCTCCTGTTGTTGATAATGCCAAATTGTTTGAAGAATAAATCTTTAAGAGGCAAGCTACCATTGAATGGCTAGGAAGAGACTTTTTGGATGTTTGGACTCTGATCTATTGTAGTGATACTTGGAAAGAGAAGCTACCTGAGCTTCTAAAACTTTCTTTGATAGGGCTGGTACAATGTTCATCTAGAGCAGCGTGTGAGAGAGGCTTTAGCCGCCTAAATATCATAAAGAACAAATTAAAAAATAGGTTAAAAAGAAATGCAGTAGATGCATTGATTCGCATATCTATTGAAGGACCCGAGTTGGAAGAATACGACTTCAATGCTAGTATTCTATTGTGGAAAGGAAGCAAGGCGTATCATCATATTTTCATAGGTGTTTCTTGTGGAACACAAGAGCGAGAAGATAATATTGTTGACAAGGATGAGGAAGACTTCATGAAAGTAATGGACTGATTTTTGTTGGTAATCTGATCAATTTTGGTAATTTGGTCAACATTTGAGACACATACCTATGCATTTTGTAAAGTTCTTGTGACTAAAGCAAGCTGCCATTATGAATTGTATAAGTAAAAAAATATGTTTTACTTCTTATTGTTTCGATTGATAGTTATAGTAGCAGGCACTGGCCGATTGAAAATCTAGAAATTCGGTTAAAATGAATAACAACAGGAATTTTTCCAGTATAGTGAAAAAACTTTACCCAACACTGGTGCTGAGTCCTAAGAGCTGGTGCCGGGAGTACTTATGGCTTGTCCGGATATCGTTGGTAGAATTATGCAATCTTGTCAGGAGCATTGCTCAAATTCTCGGTAGATTCTCAGGTCCGGTCACTTGGAGAGTATCCTTCCCACTCAACAAAGTAATACAGTCGTCGACGGAGAAACTTAGTGTCTAGATTCTCGCGAACCTCGAACTCCTCATGATCATCAATTTCCACTGGTAGAGGCGACTGCGGAACTCAATCTGAAAAGGGATTAGGCGTGTACGGCTCCAGTACCGAAACATGAAAAACTGGATGTAGTCGAACAACTGGAGGGAACTCAAGCCTAAATGCAACATTACTGAGCTGAGCTATGATCCGATAAGTACCAAGGCGACGATAGTCAAGCTTGTCGCAGGGACGTGTAGTAGGAAGGCCCCTGTGTAGGAGCCAGACAAGATCACCAACATGAAAAGCAGGAGCTTCTTGACGATACAGATAAGCATAATGCCGATAGCATTCCTGTTCCTGGAGAAGGTGGTGCTGAAGATCTTATTGAAGAGCCTGGAGTTTCGCAAGTCGGGATTAAGCACTGGGATTGACAGAGTCGGATCCGATGGCATCAAAAGACCAATGAGGATGCTGGCCAATGTTCAGAAAGAACGGGGCCTGGGCATTGGAGGCATGTACTGAGTTATTATAGGCAAACTCAGCTAATGTAAGCCAATTGACCCAACCATCCTGTTGATAACTGATAAAACACCCCAGATACTACTCCAAAGTTTGATTAGTGCACTCTGCTTGCCCATTACTTTTCGGATGATGACCAGATGTCAAAGAGCAATCGATATTAATAGTTCCAAAAGTCTCTTCCAAAAGCATGCGATGATCTGAGGTCCTCGATCACTGACAATGGTGTCTGGAAATCCATAAAGTCTGACTACTTCACGAAGAAAAAGATCAGTTGTGCCTTCGCTGGTGATGGTGACGTTACAAGGTATAACATGAGCCATCTTGGAGAAGCGATCAACAACGACCATGGTGGCATCATGACCCCGAGAGAGTGGCAATTCTGAAATAAAATCCACAGAGATACTCTTCCAATGTCCATCTGGGACAGGCAGTGGCTGAAGAAGACCGTGAGAAGAATGTCTCGGCACCTTCGCCCGGCAGCAGATATCACAAAAACGGATGAAAACCTCAACAGAGTGGCGGAACCCAAACCACCAATAGTCTCAACTAATGAGTTCAAGAGTCTTGGCTACTCCAAAGCGTCCGCCATTGGTGAGTCATGGCAAGCCTGAAGAACCCGATGTCTAGGCGCCTCATCCGAAACGTACAGGAGTCCATCGTGAAAACGGAGTCCATCCCATGTCTCAAAATGATCATAATCTGTCTGCATTTGCTGAGAAGAGGATGTTGAGCCAAGATGTGAAGAGATACCTTGAGCCAATGGACCTGAGGGGAGAGTTTCCCGAACAAACTCCAATAAGGCTGTATATCATGTGGCCTCTCGAACATAGTGATAGCCATAAGCTGGAGGCCCGAGCATGACCTGTGACTGCTGATTAAATGCTGGATCACCTGGCTTAGGTTCAAGGTAGAAGCGTCGAGACAAAGGCATCCGGCTTTTCTTGGAGAGGTCCCGGCCGGTACTTGATCACAAAATCAATGCGTGAGAACACTTGAGTATGCCACCATGCTTGGCGACGTTTGAGTACTCGGGCAGACTGAAAATACTCTAGGTTACGATGATCTGTATAGACTGTGACCTTATGAAGAGACCCTTCCAGAAAACGTCTCCACTCCTCAAAAGAATCAACTATCGCCAATAATCCCTTGTCATAAATTAGATAGTTGATCTCAGCAGCTTGGGACTTCTGCAAGTGATACGCGATCGGATGCAATTCATGGTCATCCCCCTCCTGTGACAGAATACGACCCAAAGCAAAATTGGAAGCATCTACTTCGACAATATATGACGCAAAGGGTTTGGGTGAGCAAGAAGTGGTACCGTGTTGAAATCATGCTTTAGAGTACAAAAGCAAATTCTGCTTCCACGCTCCATTCGAATGGCACATCCTTTGACGTGAGGTGGGTCAAAGGAAGGACAGTCTCTAAATAATTTCGAATAAAACGCCGATAGAAGTTAGCAAATCCAAGGAAACACTGAATATCTCGGACAAAAGAAGGTGTTTGCCACTCCAAAACTGTGCTGACTTTTTCAAGATCCATGGAGACACCCTAGGGTGTGATGCAATGGCCAAGGAACTCAACATTATCTTGCTTGAACTGACACTTCTCCAGCTTGGCATAAAGTCCATGTTCATGCAGCATTTGGAGGACATTCCGGACATGCTCTTCATGCTCTTCTAGGGAAGGAAATGCTACAGGAAGCTTCCTCGAACAGGACCCCACATGGGTGCAGTACATTCTATCACTGTGCCCGAGGAGATCTCACATCCATCAATCACCCCGACTGAACTAGGATGCTCTACCCTGCTTCTAGGAATGGCGTGCTTAGTAGCGAACGCGCTATCCAAAGCAAGCATTTGCACCGGTATCGAGTTGTGCAAATGCATCTAACTTCACAAGTGTGACTCCAATGATATAGAAATGAAAAAACTACTAACCTTATCTTATGGAATATAACTCTCCTGATGTATGAAAGGAGTCTGAGAAATGGCATCCAGTTGTCGAGAGACTCCTATTACCCATACTGGCCTCTGAAGTTTTTCGACTGACTCGGACGCTTAACTGGACATCCCCAAGCAATATGACCATCTCCTCCACAATCGAGGCAAAGGTTGACATCCCTCCTGCGCTGCTTCTCTGCAGCAGATAAAGGCCCGGGAACAACAGGGTCAATCTGCATTGGCACCGCACCGTCAGTCGCACTGGATGGAGTACACGCTGGTGCTGCCAGTGCTATCAAAGAGAAAGTCTGATAATGCCTTTCCTGCTTGCATTCAAAAAGACGATTATCACAGTGGACAACAAATTTTATGGCTGCATCCAAGGTCTGGGGATCCTCCATGGTCAGTAGCATATCCTTCACATCCTCGCGGAGTCCCCCCGGAAACAATCACGAAGAGCTGCATCATCCCAGCTGTGTCTATGGCAATTTGATGGAATTTTGAGGCATAGACTGAGGCTGGATGGGAACCCTGCCTGAGATTGCTAAGCTTAGTAACTGTCGTGTGTTGACGATCTATATCTCCAAAACATGCCTCGAGCTCAGCAATGAAAGCAGAAAAGTGCTGCAATTCTGGGGCTCCTCTCTCTAGTAATGGCGCGAACCAACTTAAAGCTGACCCTGTAAGAAAAGAACCAATCAATTCGACTTGCTCCTGAAATGTGATATCTATACGGATGGAGCTGAATCACCAGCCGGATCTGATTCAAAAATCCACGAAGCTTGGCCCAAGTGCCATCAAACTTCTCTAGCAAGCTAATCTTAGGCTTTGATTTCCTCAATCCAGAGCTAGAAGCTGACTGATGAGAAGCAATCCGTTCCCTGAGGTCCTTATTATCCAATTGCAACTGTTGACATACTTGCACCAGCTGCTGGACCTGCTGTAATAAGGATAGAATCTCCTCCATAGTAATAAAAGCACCAAATATGGACAAAATAATGCTTAGGATCAGAGCAGGCAAGAACCAATAAGGGATTCCGATTCAAATTGTCATGAACCTAAGCGAAGAACAAGAAAAATACGTGAAAGATATGCAGGAAATACATGAACAATCGGCAAGAATCTGATATATGATAAAGAAATCAGAAATACAATGGCCTGAAGGAGAGCAGGAACATAAGACAAATGCCTGGAAGGCTCAAGACTGACGTTGAATCAGAATGGTTCGACAAGAATGAGGCTCCTCTATATATATGTATACCAACGGTCCAGATCGTGCCACTCCAACGGACCAGATCTTGCCAAGTGTCGTGCATGCACATAGGTTCCAGAATGTTCTAGGATTTCATGGAAGCTATCGCTTATATGTAGAAGATGCAGGATAGGTAGTGCACTTGGCTAAGGTATGTGGCTTGCAACTAGAAGGTTGCGAGTTCAAACCTTGCTTCGAGCAATTATTTTTTTGCATTCGTGTGACGACCATCTTTTGTACATACGAGTATAATGCTCGTAGAGTACGTCGTAGAGTACGAATATCCGTATGGTCGTCACAACCATAAGGTCATATATTTTTTCTCTATTATTAAAGGATAAACAAATCCCACGATTTTCTTCCTATAGGAAGTGCACTTGAAGGTTGCGAGTTCAAACCTTGCCTCATGCAACTACTTTTTTGCATTCCTGTGACGACCATCTTTTGTACATACGAGTATAATGCTCGTATAGTATGAATATCCGTATGGTCGTCACAACCATAAGGTCATATATTTTTTCTCTATTATTAAAGGATAGACAAATCCCACGATTTTCTTCCTAAGGAATTGTACTTCCAATAACAGAATAAAATATGATGACAAAAGCTCTTTTTATGGACTAAAAGGTGCCAAGTCAATTTCAGGGCATTCAAAATCTTGGCATGTTGATGCAGTGCAGCTATATTTCCAAAACATATATATAACATAAACAATTCCATTTGAAGTAAATCTATTGTTTAAATTTGATTTTTTCGGCAAGTAGAAAACTTTTTAGAATTTTTTCCAGACCACTTTGCCTAAGGTTATTTTGATTTTAGATGCTGGAAAATACTTCTGATTATCCAAAAATTAAAATCCTTAGTGTGTATGAGTTTGGGATGAAGAGTTTAGGGCAAAAGAGATCTTGATGAATGGAGTCTTTAACGTCATGCAGGATGCGTGGAAGACATTGGGCTTCTAAAACCATTCCTTTGAGATGTCGATGATGTTTTAGATTGGACACTTTTGTTGTATTCTGGTGGCATTTTCATCCGTTGCAAACTATGGGAGGCTGAGATTGATTTTTTTTCTATGCCATGGTTTATGTGGGATCATCCTTAGATCACGATTTCTTGAGCCTTAGGCATCTAGGTTCTTGCATAATATTTGTTCTATGCTAGGGTTCCAAGCTTCGGTAAATCCAAGTATATAGCAAATCATGGAGTGAACTTTCCGGCCTTTTTCTTCTTTCGTTCCATACGCTATTCCAACAAGATCCATATACTATTTTAGCAAGAAGGTATTTCATCTGTTATTATTCATTTTTATGGCATCGTTGGCTGAGCCTGTTTAGCTGGGCAGATAATGATTTTGTTCTTTGCATTTGCCATGTGCAGCAAAACAACACAATCTCTTAACAACTGAGGTAATTATTATATGAGGCATATCCTAATTCTTGCCTTATTGTTTGATATGCATATTTGTAAATTAGGCAGGATGACTTACTTTACTCTGTGAGAGTTATGCAGAGTACTGGAGAATATGGTTATGGAAGTATGTTCACATTTGCAGGTCATGTGTTGGAAATTCAGAGGTGCTTTTTTGTGTAGATTATGGAGATCCAGACATATCAAATAAGCATAATTGTAGTACTTTTAGTCATTACAAGAATAATCCCGATTCAATGAAAAAGATATAGAGGAGACAAGCTTGACTACTGGTGGTAAAGGTAGACGATGGAAGTGGTTTGCTAAGTTTAATAAAATTATGGGGAAGATTCTTAGAGCTCAGAATAATCCCGGAGGTATTATGAATGGAGATGAGCTAGATGCTATGTTCCTAGATGATGAGCTCACCCTGCCACTGCTGAAGATCTTACCCCATGTTTTCAACTCCATTGTTTCCTATAGGTACGTGTGCAGGGTTTGTGAAGTTAAGAAACATAGCAAATTGTGAACTTAAGCTTAGTTACTCACCAAAAATTCTTGACAGCATCTATTCTCCCTGGAAGTAAATGCTCAGAAAACAGACAATTTTAAGTCATGCAACATGTGTAAACCTTCCTAGTCTTTATCCTTCTAGCTTTTGCAGCAAGGATAGATCTACATCTTGCAAAAAATTATTCTATGCATATAAATATGTCTTTTTTTCTTATTGAAGGATGTCAGTCTATTCATCATCACATCATGATTACATTCTACTTCACTTTATTCTATAGATCACATGGAAGCCAATGCACTCCTAGGCACGATCATCCCGATTCTATGCTAGGGGCTGCTTTGCATGTGATTATCCATTACATATAGCAGGTTAAGGTCTCTACTACAGGACCAATTGATCATACTTGAACCCGTGACCTCGGGGCAATGGAATTTTAAGGTTGCCATTACTAGACCGATAAATATGTCTTCACTGGCTGGCAACATTATACGAATATAAGGGTCTTGAGATATTCATCAAATAAGAGTATCAAAAGTTCAAAAATCTAATCTCCTCTCTGCTTTGCACATTTGTTTGTAGAGCTTTGATGCCTTGGATCTGCAAAGAGTCACCAGGAGGAGGTGCCCCATTATGTTCGCCAAATTAGTAATGCAAATTGCATTTTGTTGCTTCTCTAGAATGTCGGCTGAGCATTTGTATGGATCTAATATGGCTTTCAATTGTTTCTAAATGCTCTTTGAGTGAGTAAACACGATGACATGAATGAATGAGCACAATATGACTAGCAAAATTGTTGCTTTTCAAAGCATTGGACTGAGCATTTGTACGGATCTAATATGGCTTTTAGTTGTGTTTTTATGCTGCCTGCTGAGTGAGCACAACGACCTTAATGAATCAGCACAATAGAGTAGCAAAATTGACATAGCATATGGATCTAATATGGCTTTCAGTCGTTTTTAAAAGGACAGCTGGGATATTCCTGTCAAATATATACAAGCTATACTTGCATGTGACAAGGTAAAAGTTTGGCAAGTTAGATGATGCCACTAGATGCTGCTTTAATAATACATGACAGCAATATCTTATGGAGTAACACAAGTTTTGGCATGCATAAGAGTTTTATAAATGTTTTTGACATGGATGCCTCTTCCTTACATGGAGTTCAAAGCTTGCTTTCAGGAGAGTGGGTTCTAGCTTCAGTTATTATTTTGATCTAAGCTTTTGCATTTATTCTTTACATTTACTGTGATGTTCCATGTATGTATACGGGTATAAATACCGTATCAGACATGCCACGTCACTTGAATACATCCAACTACGGCCTAGG
>JAANSK020299256.1:0-10100 GCA_011763485.2 Isoetes engelmannii
TAGAAATTTCAAAATTTTCAAAAGGAATCTTTCAAACGCACTTCTTAAATTAGTGCGTTTCAATTCAAACATTGTTTAGCTTGAAGTTAAGCATATATGGGTCATCCATGCTAGCTTAAGGTTAAGCATGGGAGTCCAGCTAGCTAGCTCAAAATTCTCATTTTAGCTCGATTTCGCCAAATTAATGAATTCGTGCATTTTGGAAGAAATCACAACTTTCTCTTATAGCAAGAAACTTGGTGGTGAGTCCCAACTCACATCCAGTTCTTCTTGGAGTTTTTCAAAAAAAGGCTAGCAGTCAACCCCGACCCCAATTGATCTAAGGGAGGAAAGAAGAGCCATAGAGCCACATAGCCAATTGTTCTCTACTATTTTGAATGGTGTCTCAGAGATTTATATGAAGTAAATTATTTTGCCTTCTGGCCGAGGGATGTCAAAGCAAGTTACTGATCTAATTATTTTTCAAGTCTCCAACCATATTTTTAAGTGAATGTTCAAGAGAATTTGGTGCAATTATTCACTATTTACTCTATGTATCAGGTCAAGTTCATTGAATAATGTAGGTCAAGCTCATTGAATAATGTAGTCATCTGTCACAATATGGAAAGAATTGTTATATTGTCAGCAACTATTATGGAAAAAATTGTTATATTGTCAGCAACTATTGCAGAACCATTCGCTTACACAAAGATCTCGTGGTCTTCTACACACCAGTGCATACAGTTCCTGCAACTACTAGATATTTGAGCTCATTGAACAATGTAGTCCTATGCCTGTCAATGTAAGAAAGGGAAAAATTTTGGTATAGATAGTAAGTTGAAAGCAATTGCATATGACTTGCAACAACATTTGCAAATCTCTCGCAACAAGAAGTGGGAACATATTAATAAACCTTTATATTACTCGAGACAAAGAACAGTCCCAATCACATTCGCAACTGTTTTATAGAATTCCAGATGAAATATAGATGTAGGCCGTGGCGATAAATTTCTTGTATAGTTAAAACAGATAAATGAAGAGAAACTTAAAATGACATAATATGGAATTATTGAAAGCAAAGAAAGCTTACTCCATCATGAGCATAATAGAATTATTGAATGCAAAGATTGCTTACAGCATCACTGCAAGGAAACAACCAAGGTCCAACTTCTCTAATTCTTCCAAATCTAGAAGCATCTCTATAGGAAACGTCTATATAGATGTCAAAGACACTTGAAAAATGGAAGCAAATTTCCAAGGATGAATTTCTAGGAATGATGGGAGTACTAACTCTTCGTTGCAAAGAATTTGTATAGGAAACAGAGATGGGGAGCATCATTCCGCAACCTCAGAAGGGTCCTGCGACCGGTGGTAGCCAAGAGCGGGTCTTTAGAGGTTGTGGAATGTTGGGACCAATCTCAATTCCCCTACAAATGGACCAAAATTTACCTGATACCTAGAGCGGAATGACTAGGGCCGACTTGCATTCCAGGAATGTACCTAGAGCGGAATGAGTAGGGCCGACTTGCATTCCAGGAATGTACCTAGAGCGGAATGAGTAGGGCCGACTTGCATTCCAGAAATGAACTGCCAGGTTTCCATGTTGTATAAAAGAACCGATGGACCATAGATCATCAATAAAATATCATACATTGCTAAAATGAAAAGCTCCAAAGGGAAAAAAAAAATTACATCCAATCTTCATAATACAAAGTTACAAAAACATGCATGAAATCCAGATGTAAAATATAGAATTCAAAATTACCTAAAAATTAATGCATGTAATGATATGTGGTGAGAAATTTCAATGTGAGGAAGGAAACAAGTTCACCAGTATGTTCTTCAAAGGATTGGGACCAGCAGTACCTCCAGCATGCTGCACAAACTCCCTTGGACTCATTATGCTTCCATGGCAGCTGCAAACAATCTTCACAGATTCTTTGTCATATCTCAAAAGGAATCCACGAACGATTTTGCCCTCGGCCTCGCCTTTGGTAGTAACCCAAGGCAGATCTGACAACGAACTGTCGGCATGTTGCAATGTTTTGCAAGGATAAAAATCCTGTATTGATTCGGGCATTTGCATTCTGAAACGAAGCGCAATCGGCGCATATACACCATTTTGTCCACTGCTCTCTGTTGATGAGGGCGATATAACTTCATTCTCAAACCTAACCTTTCTACGCTTGCAGATTTGTTTTCCAGCTTGCATTTTTCTTCTTTTCTTTACTCCAAGGTTATTTTCATGCTGTTTTACCACCTTCAAAATGCCTCTTTCCTTTTTTTCTGGCACAGATTTTACTAGAAAAGATCCTGTGACCTGATCATGCGAAGGGCATAAAAAATCAGAACCTGGCTTTGTCGGCTTCCGATTTGTGATTTTGGGAGTAAATCCAAGAGTGAGCTCCAAATCTACCTCTGCTGCATCCTCCATCGCAGAGCCGAATTAGGCATACAGGAAAAAAAAACACTGGGCCTCTCACCTATCCGCGCTCAAACAGTCATATACGTGCCAAAGGCAAAAGTGCTTTCTTGCTTTCTGGCGACACGTATTACCTTAGAATCTCCTACTTCATTGACGACACCTAATATTCGCTTTTGCTTATCCAAGTAGCCATGTGACGTTTCCTCGCGTTTCATGCTTTCTCCACCTCATTGGTTCAATCAGTTTGTATACGTTAGCAGTTGGCAGCTCTTTCTCTTTTTCCCATGCGTTTTCCTTGGCCTTTGGCCTTTACATGTGGAACATTACTCTCCCTACAGGTTTCTTAGTCATTGAGGATTGTACAATATATTTTGGAAGAAGTAATTTTAGGGAGCAAGAGAATTTCGCTCGAAATTTTCTGGCGCCACTCGTGAGGGAGCTTGAAATTTGGCATTCCCGTTTCTCAGTTTTTTAGCCTTAGCATCCACCCAGCAAAAATCAACAAGAGGTTTCGGATTGTAAAACCATGTTGACCTGGGCCAAAATTTCAAGGTCCCTAAAATTTCGTGACCAAAAGACCTTGCAAATGTTTAAAATCTTTCACCCTCGTATAATTCACTTTCCTTTCTTGCACGTTCGGAAAACAATATTTGTGGGCTAAGGGTTTTCTATGCTTGCTCGACCTCATTAGTTGAGAAAATGAATATTAGTTCAATTCACATCGAAAATGATGCCCACAACCTTTTGGGCCGTTGGTCTAGTGGCAACACACTAGTCCCAGCAATATGAGGTCTCGAATTTGATGCCGCTCAGAGTCGCACTCTGAAGTGTTGGGTCTCAAAAACCCACAGACGCAATGTAAAGTGGTTGGGGTTGGAGGCAGGGCCCAACCGAGCAATGTAGCGTGGTGTGTGGTCACATCTCCAGTTGAATGCTGCCTAGTGACATGACGTTAAAAACCCTTCTTCTTCTTAAGATGCCGCATAAAAAACCCCTGAAAATGCTAATGATCCACTCCGTAGGATCAAGATTCTAATGAGGAGTATACATGCATGCATATTTTGCATGTACTTTTGGACCTCTAGTTTAGCTTTTTTTAGCAAGAGTTCTTCAGCTTCTCAAATGAGTGTGTCTTCTTCATCTCAGCAGTTCCTTTTCTTATCCTCTTGAATCCCCCCACCCCCCCAACCCAAAACCTCCCCTCAAAAAAAAAAAAATTACGTTGATTGTTTTCTGTTGCACGCGTGACCAACCCTTTTTATTTTGAAGGTTATCTCATGTATGTGTTTTAGTGTTTATGTTATACAGGGATTCCGATAATGTGGGCTTTCGGCTTCTTTGATACTCATGTTTTTTGAGGTCCGTTGTAGTAGCCTTACAATTGTCCAAGCCACTTGCTGAGGGTTTATCACTAGGGTTTTTCGTCGAAAACCCGAAAAAATCGAGGTTTTTTTATCCTGGTGATAAGCCTTCAGTAGATAAATCATCCAGCATCTCAACATACTTTGTTTTTGGCAACTCAATTGTGAAGTTGAATTATATATATAATTGTGATAATTTATATTTTTAGTTTTTGGGTAGCCTGGGACGTGTAGCTACCCACTCTCGACCAATGTAAAACACCTGCTGAGATGAATGAATGAAAGAGCCTACCTACTGAGTTTGGATGCATGATGCGAGTCCAATAATGAGAATCCCCCTTTTCATAGTAGTAATGGGGGATGGAAACCTACGGAGTTTGGATGCATGATGCGAGTCCAATCATGAGAATCCCCCTTTTCGTAGTAGTAACGGGGGATGGAAACTAAATTTAAGAAACGAGTATTTAGCCACAATTTCCCCATTGTGATTTTGGAGGTATATCCTCTTCTTTGAATTTTTTATATACACCCCATTGCCATATGCAATGTTCATACCCCATTTCTCACAACTAATATGCATATCCCTTTCTAGCAACAATCTCCCCTTTGTGATTTTATAGATTAATATCCTCGCACTTGAAAATTTCTTCTTGTACCCCATTTCCATTAACAATGTTCGTACCCCATTTCTCAAAACCAACTTTCATACCCCTTTCTCTAGCGACAATCCCCTCTTGTGATTTTATAAATTAATATCCTCCTATTGAAAAAAAATTAGTCTAGCAACACTCCCCCTTTGTGATTTTGTAGATCAATATCCTCTCAATTGAATTTTTTCGTTTGTACCCCCATTTCCATTAACAATGTTCATACCCATTTCTCAGAACCAACGTTCATACCCCTTTCTCTCGCAACAATGCCCTCTTGTGATTTTATAAATTAATATCCTCCTGTTAAAAATAAATCATTAGTCTAGCAACAATCTCCCCTTTGTGATTTTGTAGATTAATATCCTCTCACTTGAAAATTTCTTCGCTTGTACCCCATTTCCATTAACAATGTACCCTTTTTCTCAGAACCAACATTCATACCTCTTTCTCTAACGACAATCCCCCTCGTGCGATTTTATAAATTAATATCCTTCTATTGGGAAAAAAAAAATGTGTTTGCGCATTGTGGGTTGCCCTTAAATCTGAGAATGAAACAACTGATCTCAACCTGGTTATTGAGGTTGTTAAATGAAACAAATGTATCAGAATTTACAAAATAAGATGTCATTAGAAAATGAAAAGGGAGCTTTGCTGCACAGCTGGAGGTGCCTCTGAAATATGAAAATTGCAAATGAATAAAACAACACATTGGAAGTCCAACATCCACAAGACTGCATGTGCCTGTGATGCCTCCAACATCCAGCTTCCAAAAATCCCCCTGCACCTACCATGCTTGCAAAAACCCCAAACCAACTCCAACAGAAGATGCTTGCATTTGCCACCTCCTAGAATAGAAGACCCAAACAGGCATGGAGTTTCCATCAACTCCTTTGATTCCTTGAACAGGAACTCGTAGAACACTGCTCAACTCATTTAAGCAGTGCATGAGCTTGAACACCACACATTGGAATTAAAAAAACACTTGCTACACATAGTGTAATAAGCAGGCAATAAAGAAGCAATATGCAGTTCTGCATACCACTATAATAGTTCAACAACAAGCCACATAACAGACTTCTGCATGACTGATTGCCAATGCCCTAAACCAATGACAACTGTAAGGAACTAAGAAACTGCTGCAAAATTGGCACATCTACAGACCTGAATGCCATTCTTGCAGTGTTGTTTCCGTACGTGTACGATACCTTTCAAATACTTAACGTACAGTACCAAAGGTACGGTATGTATGGAGTAAAAAATGCAATGGTTTTGTGTCAAATTTTGGTATACAAAACACAAGTACAGAAAGTATTTTATTGGTATGGTACATATTTTATAGGTATTTTATTGGTAGTGTAAGTATTTTATAGGTACAGTAACAACACTTTTTACCGTACTCCTTTCTTTTCGGCAGGTTAAAAACTTAGAGGTACGTTACAAGGTACGATACTTTAAATACTTATGGTACCGTATATGTATGATTTTGAAATAAGACAGAAATGTTTAGCATATTGCAAAGACTGTTCTTATAGTCATAAATCTTAGAGATATTTTACAGCATGGAAATCAGCATCCAAAAGTACACAGCCATGCTATACATCTGCACACTACCTTAGCATTGGATGATCAGAGAACATGTAGGCAATACTGGTGCTATCAAAGAAGTTGTTGAGCCTGTTATGCATCAACGTAATACAGACGGGAGAAACAAAGAGAATAGTATGAATGAATTGGATGCCTTGGGCCTTTGTCTTTTTTGTGGTTTCCTTTTATGAAACACATAGCGCCTCTTCCTTATCAATAATGGAGGCTCTTCGACCCCCAAGTCTTCCACTGTTTCTTTGCTAACCACGTTGGGTCCATCCTGGGCTTGGACTTCTATAAATGCAACCCCTCTATCTCTAATGTGCCTAATTGGCCACCTTATTGGGGAGTGAGATTCCAGAAGACCCGAGCATAGAATACAATCACTGTAGGAGCCTTGGGACATGATGATATCCACCTGGTCAAGCATTTTCACAATACCAACACCCAGATGGTCATCCTCGAGCCTCTGATCATTAACACTATCAGATGGATCCACGGCGGTTATGATCCCTCTGCAAAGACTGTCCCAGTGCATGGATGGACTAACATGCATTCCATTCTTTTCCACCCTAGCCTAGGGCATTTCGAGAAACTAGCCTTGCCACACTCAGGAAGACCTACAACAGTCCCATGAGGTAGACTCGCCTGGGTCTTCTCGTGTACAAGTGATGTTGTCCCCTGCACAAACTCAAATGCATAAGTTTACTCCCCACTAAATTAGATATCTAGCAAGGATGTTTAGTTATTGACACTTTTAATAGCTATGGACTTTATATTCAATTGTTTAAGTGTTATGGACCTTATATCCACTCTAGTTATTAATTGCAAACGTTTGTAATTGTTAATGGACAGTTTGAATTTTTATGGAAATTTATATCTATCCCCCATACACGTCTATGTGTTTATATTATATATAATAATAATATATATAACTAGCGATAATATCAATGCCCTCTCCACGTGTGAAATCCACGTCACGTCGGCTGACATGGCGTACAACCCGCCGTACACCTGTCTCAGTTAACTTTCTCGGGTACCGAGGGGGCGGCAGTAATAAATGACATCTTTTCGGAGCCCAAGGTCGAAAATTATGGAAGAAGTTTCTCACTTCGAACTTCTCCCCGTCCTTCCCGAATCTAGCATCCTTCTTGTGAGGCCGAAGGAGGCGCCCGCTTGGATCGATCAATAGAGGAGGCCGAAACCGCATGAATTTAGCTTGGCACGCCCGCATCGATAATCATAGCAAGGCGCCATCTGCAGCGCCCGCGGAAACAACTCGCAAACCCTGCAATCACTATCCTTTTCTTTTGAGTAAGTTTCTTGTATATTTTTCACTCCTCTTCTTGCGAAAGTGATTCTAATCTTACTTCTGCCGATTTTTTACATTTTACTGGACCCTTCTTACCATTTTGTTTGCTTCTTGCAGTTAACATCCCTGACAATTGACAATCCAGGTCAACGAGCTGTGATAAAACGAGTAAGACAGGCATGGAGGAGCAGGCATCTAGAAAATCCACGAGGTTCTTCCTTTTTGTTTTTGCCCTTTGTCATAGTTTCCTTTTTTCAGGTTTCCAATAGGAACTTGGCCCTTGTGGCATCTAGTTGTTTTTCTGTTGTTTGCACTGAGTTATGTTTGAAGGATACTCGTTATTTCATTACAGTGCACTGATTTCAGTCTGTAGTAGAGATAGACAGAACTGAGGCGTTGAAGTAAATAATTAAAAGGGCAGAGAACTGGGGCAGAAGAACTGAAGCACTGAAGTAAACTGTAGAAGTAAACTGAAGAAGTAAGCTTGGATGGGGTAAGGAACCAAAGAAATGAACAGATCTCTCTGAGACAGTCTGCCCAGTCTAAGAAACAGAGAGAACAGTCGATGAAGTGGGTGAGTTTTCTTTTTCCCCCCTATAAGTTAATTCTTATGAATCAACTAAGTATCAGCAAAATTCCCAAATAAGCCAGACCAATCCTTAGACTCTCCACCCTCCGACTTGCGAGTGGACAAATCTTCAATGTCCCTAGGTTCTCGACTCACGAGTCGAGAACCCACCCACTCCAATTATCGACTCGCGAGTCGATAAATCTTCAGTGCCCCTGGGTGTGACGTTTCCGTCTATTATACGCCTTGTATGGATACAAGTAATGTATAATATATGGCAAGTCACGAGTCATCACCATACCCTATGGGGTACATTACGTTAACTTAAGTAATATTAACATTAGCTATGTTAATTCATTAATGATTAATGGGGAAACCTAACCCTTCATTAATAATTTAATGGAAACCTAACCCTAAACCCTAATTCGAATTTAGGGTTTAGCATAATTTAACTAACATGAAAAAGGGCCAACTTACTAAATTAGTTCATTTAGAAAGTGACACTTAGCCCAAATCGATTGGGTAAGAGAAACTTGCCAATCTGGAACCTAAACAAGTGGGGGACCTGCCCCAATTCGAATTTGGGAGGAAGGAGGAGCCCCTAGAGCGCCCAAGCAGCCCCTTGAGAGAGAGTGCCTAGCTGAGAGAGGAGCAACAGCAGCAGCCATAGCCGCCAGGAAGATGAAGACTCTCCCAGTTAGCGGTTCTAGTGAGGATAGCGGTTAGTAGGCTAGATAGCTTGTATTTCTAGCTAGGATCTAACCCTTGGTTGCTTAGATGATTGATTAGATCTTATGCTACTGGTCAATTGAGGTTATGAATGGATTACGGTAGTTCTTTGTTGCATCTCTTGTGCTTGTGGGAATTAAAGGGGGTAGAGACCTGAGAGAGCCTCTATATTGTTGGTAGTATGCTCCTAGGTAGAACCCTCTAAATCCCAATAATTGCGGCCTGTGCATAGAGCCTACCGGGCTGTGGATGTTATATTGTGGCTGAGCACCATATAAGGGACTTGATGGTGAAGTGGTACGGGATCCAACTGAGGTTGGTGAACGTTTTAGTGTGCTAGGCTTATAGTCGGTCACTGTGTGCGCGGTCCAGGTATGGGTCTGACACCGTCTGGGTGAGGAATACATCCGAAAGATGGTTCTTAAACTCGATAGGTGCGAGTCGGCCGTATGGTAGCTTGACCTATGGATTTTGGAGGGTTAAAGTCGGGTAAGGGTGTGGTTCGCTTGAGGGGGGGTACATTCTCTAGCCACACATGGAATCATCATAAACCTGGGAAGACTAGTCTCTCCCAGCCTCATCGGACCAGGGAGATGCAACCTAGAGTAGGTCTCATAGGGTGACTCCATGAGATTTACGTCTCCGGCAGTCTACAACCACATTATAGCATGATTCAGCCTATCCGCAAAGTATGCACAGGAGGGACGGATGGTGTGGATTACACTAGCCAATGTTCTTATGCCGGCCAAAGCCATTGTCATGACTATATATGTTGTATTCTGAGCCACTGGCTGTCAGTCGACTCAATGGAGTCTGAACCCAGGGTAGAGCCTTTATTTCAGTGTATTTGATGCATTCCTATGTATGGTGATTATTTGGATCCCTTGAGGTGGCATATTGATATTTGTGCTTGTGCTAACATGTATGTACGCTTCCGCCATCTAGGATATCCCAGTGGAGGAATGGGGCCAATGACACCTCCGTGTCCTTCATCCGAACACTTGGGCCATCACAAGTGGTTCGGGTTAGACGGAGGGCCCGACCCAGTAGTTGTGTGCTGGGAAGGGGGATTTCCCGTATCTATACGATGGGGGCATCGTATAGTATCGGGGAGCGTCGCAGTGGTATCAGAGCTATGATCTCGGTAGACCGGATCATAGCAATGGCCATGGCCATTTAGATGGACTAACTAGGTGTAGATTAGGTTAGTCTAGGTTTTGTACTTTAAAGTGGCCAGAACTTGGCGTATCTAGCTTGGATGGAAAAGATTTTGGTACCAGTGAGTCGGGCATACACAAATTAGGTAGAACCCCTAAAAAGCCCCATCAAAATCACCCCCAGGAGGCCCGAACCAAAAGATTGTGCTCCCTGTCAAAAGTGGTGTCTAAAATCGAAAGTTAGGACCGTATTTTGCATAGGAAGGAAGGAAGGAAGGAAGTTTATTTTAACGTCCACGGAGGCCAAAGGCCTATGAGACGGTACATGCAGAGAA